>CM031236.1:1862754-2037648 GCA_018340775.1 Taxus wallichiana var. yunnanensis | reverse complement strand
ATGATCTTGAAGATTTGGATTTGTGGATGCTCTTGATATGACTCTCCAAAGTGGATTTGCAAATGCTATGAGCTTGGATACACAAGTATGTGGGAAACAAATTCAGCAGAAGTTGGCTATAATTTACATAAAGCTTCCTGGGATAAGTTTGTGAAGGAAATGGCCTCCTCTTATAGTTGAGGGTAGTACCATAAAAGGTGGATGAGAGTTTGACTAAGCTCCAAGTTAATTATGGTAATTGCATGGGAATATAAAGTAGATTGAGTCTGTGGATTGCATATTTGAAGGGGCAATAGACATTTGGAATGACAGAAGTTACATCGGGCAATTGAATTGCACGTATAATCCAATTGCCCCCACCTTTGTAGGAATATAAAGGTGGATTCTAAGTGGAATTGAGAAGTTGATTTCAAGTGTAGTTAACTAGATTGAGGAAGTGGAGTCCAAATAGAGTTAACTAGGATAGTGAAGTGGCAGTTGACTAGGAAAATAAGTGTATTTTCCTAATTAAGTAACTAATTTAATTAGCTACAATGTGTAAGATAGTTGATTAACCATTTTCAATAATATCCCAAACATCCTGGGATCTAAATATATCTTTCATAGTCAAGGACCAATATTCATAATTTTTTCCAATAAACTGTGGAGTCTACAAATTTGAAAAAGGTGCTCCAGATATGGATGCCATTAATGGATGTCAATAAACTCGCAAAGATTTGGAAGCAAAATAACTTAATTTTGATGACTAAAACCTTATGTTCTGATACCAGATGAAGGAAAGAGGTAGGGAAAGATAACAACAAACTCAAAATTCATTCAATAGTAATAAACTGATAAAACAAATGCACAAACAATGGAGGACACAACACACAAAATGCATAGTAAAAATTAAAAACAAAAAACCAGCTGCATATATATTATATTCTGGAAAATATTTAGCAGAGCTTATTTGCTCTACATTTTTTCTTCTTCCCATATTAACTCTTTTCTCTCTTCACTCTTGCATACAAGATGCAACACACACAATTAAACCATTTAATTTAGAAATTAATCCCCATGACTAGACGTTAAGGGTAGTATATCATTCAGAATTAGAATACAAACGTTAATTCATTTTCCAGAATCAGAGAGAATGTCAGAGATCAAATCTGAACATTCCAGTTAATGAAGATCTTTTCTATTGCCAAAATTTGCATAAGTCGATAAGCTTCCCGGCTATCGAGGTCGTGTGGTTAAATGCGGGGGTTGAGATTATATCTCCGACAAAAAAGCCACTGTGCACAAGTACTTGGAAGAAGAAAAGAGGAAGTGTTGAGTGTAAAACCACCAATATTACAATTCTTGTAGGAAGAAAAATTTCGTATTATCAAATAATTAATATACTTTTGGGTAGTGCTAGTGAGGCCTCTTACATTCGATGAGTATACTTTCACATGATAGCTTTTGTTTTCTTGTAGATGTCTTTATCATCATCAAATAAGAATTAATTTTTTTAGCAAGATATAAATGATGATTTATTTTCATATAATAATTAATAGTGAATGCTTGCATTTTGTATTTCATGTATTCATTATCATTGGATGGTCACGAAAGGTTGCACTCTCTGTAAAAAACTAGTTTGTGGTTGAAAACCACTAAATTGTGTTCCACTTCTGAGTGTTTGGCCTCTGATGGAGGTTGTGATGGATGAGATGTCATAGCTTAGGTATGGGAATTCAAGAAAACATGTTTTATTTGTGGTGTCCAAATAAGGATAGATGTCTGATACTGGGGTAGTTTGGGGACCAGCCACGAGTATCTTTGATCCGTAAATAGGGGTAAAATTTTCAACATACCCACGGACCCCTATAGGCACTGCAATATTTTATACTCCATAGATGATATCAACTTCAAATGGGAAATGCAATGTAAAGTAAAAAATGCATACACACTGCACGTAAATTGATAATTTGAGTTCGAAAATTCCTATGTCTTCGGGTTCATATGAACCAATTCATTACACTTCATAGAGATGTAAACTAGTACAAACATACAATGAATCAATGAACCAATATGTGGATACTAGGGAACGTATCTGTCTGAGTACCCATATGATAGTGGTATAGGGATTCTCCCTCTATGATCACATACCCAACCAATTATATATGAATCGAATCAGATAAATAAGGGTGATCATGATCCAGTAGATTACTCTGAACTGAAAATATGAAGACAAAGCTGCTCAAGTCTACCGAGAAGTAGAAGCTTAGCTGATGATGATCGTTGCAGAAGTATATGTCTTCAATTAATCTTCCATGGATGAGAGGCATGCTCGATGATGATTACAGATTGACAGCCAATGCTGATATGACTTCCGTACATTGAAATGGTGTCGATACGCTCCAAATTGGGAAGATAAATATATCACTAGGAGTATGGGAAAAATTTAGCATTTTCACTTTTTACACCTAAGGCCAATTTTGAGCCTAACTCCTATAAAGTGATATATAAATTTTCCTTCTATGGCCTATGGCCTTACAAAGAACAAACTTAGAGCAACTTGTGAAGCACTCCTTATGGCCTATGGCCTTACAAGAGGAGACTTATGCTCCAAGGAGGCTTTCTCCGGAACCACCTGTTTACAAATGACCCCTAGGCTCATATTTATACATGGTGAGGGGTTATTTTTAGCCATATACATTACAATGCGAAATAATAGCACTAGGATATTAATAGTAATATTCCACCGTTCATTTCTATGT
The DNA here is from genome assembly GCA_018340775.1 of Taxus wallichiana var. yunnanensis. Taxonomy (NCBI): domain Eukaryota; kingdom Viridiplantae; phylum Streptophyta; class Pinopsida; order Cupressales; family Taxaceae; genus Taxus; species Taxus wallichiana. The sequence continues at coordinate 2,034,907 of CM031236.1, read as the reverse complement.
AACGGTTGGAATAAATATTACATGGTTTTCAAAATAGCATATAACTATTAAACATTGCCACATCACATTTACATGAATAAATATTACCACCGTAATATTTAAAAATAGCATAGGTTATTAAAAACATAAAACATTAATAATTGACCATTTAATAGTTATAATAGCTAAAACATGGATTGGGAGGCGAGGGTTCAGAGAAGTAAAGCAAGCGACTTGGAGAAATCGGGAGGAAGGAAATGGGGACGTGGGGAGAGCGGAAGTGGCTTAGGCTTGTGCGGGGAGAGGAAAGTGAGATGTGAGGTTAATATGTGAGATAGCAAGGCATAATGTAGTTGGAGATGGGAGCCGACCCCACAAAGTCGACAGTGCCAGCTCCGATGGAAACAATGGAGGCACTGGGTCTTTTACTCAAGCACAGCAGTGTTGTTCCTCTCCCAAGTGGCCCTCCAATGGCTTCTTCGAAAACATTCTTGGTGTTGCTACGGGAATGCGCATACGAGTTTCCTCGAGGGCTCTGATGCACCGTTTATTGTGGAAAAGGCAGTCGACACCCTTGTTGTTACCCTTTCCCTCCTAGAGGTAACTGATTCCATTTGTGCCCTCAAAAATTCGGCCATTATCTGTAGATTTAATGGATTTTGGCCTCGGAGTGAAGAATTGCATCAATGGATTTATTCTACTTGGTCCCGTGATTGTGAGGTCCAGTTGTGTGCCAAAGGTTTTTTTACTGTCCAGTTCTCTTCTCCTATGATTACCAATGGGTTTTTAGTGCGGGTCCCTAGTTTTGGGGTAGGGCTGGTCTTTTTGTTACACCATGGTTTTTGGGTTTTGACCCATCATCTATGGTTGTCTCAAAAATGCCAGTCTGGGTTCGTATACCCAATATTTCTCTTCCTTTTTGGCATCCTTAGGCTTGTGTAACGATTGGTAGCACTCTTGGTTGGTTCATCAAGTTGGATAATGTGCGGTCAAAAAGGGCTATTCACATATGTACATGCATCTTTTGCATTGAGGTGGATTTCAGCAAAGGTCTTCGAACAAAATGGAATTAATCCATGATGACTTCAAATGGACTCAAACTCTCGATTATGAGAACACAACCTTTCGTTGTCGGTTGTGCCATCAAATTGGGCACCTTCATGAGGCTTGCCCACTCTCCCCCACTCAGAATAAACAATAGAAGAACAAAGGGGCTTCTCAACGGCCTAAGGGTTGGCTACCATTCTCATGTCGGAAGTTAAAGATCACCTCGAAGTCCAAGATCATCTAGACACCATGACGGTCGAGTTTTCCACCGCTGCTTGGCGGTGGTGTCAGCGATCACATATATCTAACCGTCGACGACGACATCGTTCAGATGGCAGTGCCTTGATCCTCCACTTTCTTTAGCTCCCCAACAAGCATCTTGGACCATTGTCACATGTTCAAAGGAGAAGAAGGGGCATTTTGAGCCGCATGTTTCTCATTCTCCTTTAGACCTGAGTAAATTTGTATTTGGTGTTCCTTAGACACCCTCTAGGTGTTATCTTTTGTTGTTTTGCCAGGCTTTGCCTTTTTCTGTTTGTGGCTTTGAGGCGTGCTCTTACCGTCCGCTTTTTTTAGAGAATATTGTATCATGTTGAATTTAACTTAATATAAGATCCCCTTTCATAAAAAAACATTAATACTCTTACCACGTGGCTTGGCATTTAGCTTGGTTGACCGGTCCATCTTCGTAATCCCCATGTAACTGCCGCCTTAAGCTTTCCATGTTGGGCTCCACACTAAATGTGGGTGGTCATCTTGGCACGTGGGAATTTTAAGTTCCCACCTACGTGGGTTTTGGAATTTACATATGCCTTTATAAAGGCCTTATCCGTTGTTCCCCATTTGCCACGTGATCATCCATTTGACATGGGAGGTGGAGGATAAGACAAATCCCACATACGTGGGGATCTAAACCTGCATGGCCTTTATATAGGCTCGTCGACCATCTACCATACGTGGCTTGGGTCACATATTAATTGTTTTTGCCACGTTGGTGGCTCCTCCCTTAGTCGCTCACTAGGGAATATAATGTGGTCGGTGGCTATTAATTTGGCGGTGGTGAGATAAAACATGTAGCTCGCTGACGGAGCTAGACATTGAAATGAGTTCGGTCTCCCATAGAACTAATGAGCTCGCCCAATGTTGACTCGATGTAGCCCGAGCCAATAAAAATGTAGCCCGCCGAGTTATGTAACGAGCTCGCCACGAGCTCAACCAATGCAATAAAAAACTCATCGAGCTGGCCAATAGCGAATCGAGTTGGCTCGGTATAATGGTACGATCATTGTGGTGGTAGGCCACGTAGTGGCCTGAGGCCCCACCACATTGTGGAAATATCGAACACGCTAGTAAAACCACTCGCTCGGATACGAGTGTCGAAGACCGACATCACAAAACCATGTTTTTGCTCCTCCATGCTCCCGCCATGTGTCATTGCCACGTTGGTCAATTGCCTTTGTTGGGTCTTATGTTTGACCAACCTTTGACCTGGATCCATCTTGAACATATGGAGTTTGTTTTCCAGTTCAGTGCACCACACAAAGCTCACGGAATGCTCTACCATGTTTTCATGGTTTAGGGAGATATAGGGAACTCTTATTAGGTTGATTATGCATAGTATAATTATTTATTTAATTTTATTGATTAAATAATTATATTATATGGTTATATTTAAACCATATTATTGTTGTATGTTGTTATATGGTTTTTTAAACCATATTTGTCTTTTAGTTTCACAAGGATAATTGTTATAATTATTATAACAATTTATGTGCTTCCCGGGATAATATTTGGAAGATAATATATTTTAAGTTAGTTGTTGCGTTGTTGTAACTTCTGCATTGTTTGTATCCTAGTTATGCAATACATATATATATTCCACTTGCTTATGTATGAGGTTGATTTCACATTAATATAATTCATCAGGCTATTATCCCTATTTTGTGAGATTACATTTGGTACCAGAGCATATGAAGCTCTAGCAAGGTTGGAGAAGGTTGCAGAGGAAGGAGAATTTGTGGAGAAGAAATCTTCATCAATGGAGAGCCAATGATCTGCTCCTCGCTGCCTTCCCACAAACCCTGCAAACTCACAACCTCATGTGTGCTCTCCAGGGAAACCGGAAAGGAAATTTTTTTGCCTTGGTGCTCTCTGCACCAGGAAAATTTGCTGCAGGAATAGGAATTTAAAAAATACTATTGTTCTTTCCCCATTAGGGGTTTTCCCTCTACATTTAGAGGTATATCTGGTTACTGCTAATATATTAGCAGCTGCTACATTTGAAGAGCTCTAAGCTATTATTCATAAAAAGGTCGAGTTACATTAGAGGTGGACCGAGCTAAGTAATAGTTGCATTGTGGAGCGAGCTCTAGATATTGGTTGTGTTATTCATCTTCAAACCGAGTTGTTTCTAAGGCATTTATGTGAGCTCTACATCCAGGTGAGACATCGTTGGGATTGTTTTTTTGCATGGGCCGAGTCGAGCTCTCATACCATTTTGCATTGGATGAAATGACTATGCATATCTCTGAGCCACGTGAAAATTTCAATGGATCTGACCTGGTTATGTGAGCATCCCAAACGGAATCATGCTTAGTGGATTGGCAAGACCGTGACCCTGTACTAACGTTGGAAAAGCAAGGCATATTACTTGTGTTCAACACGGATCAAGCCTCGCTTTACAAAATCGAACCTACAACCAATGTCCCCGAAGACCTCTCCACGTCCAAGCCGGCGGCATAAAAGCTGACTTGCAAAGCAACATTACACCACACAAAGCATCAACAAAAAAGCTTGACTGACTCGACACACGCAAATAAAAAAATGGTGGACTATACATGCAAATCGGTGGAAAAATCAATCAAAAGGAGGCTATTATCAAACAAATTTCAATCAAAAAGTTGCGTAAATAATAAGGAAGAGATGGTTTTTCAATAAAAAAGAATTTTAGATCCTCTTTCTAAGGAGAAAAACCTAAATCGACTCCAAAACAATGCATGTATTGCCACGTGGAGCATCATGTTTGCAGGTCAAATTTTTTAAAAGGTTACATTTTTTTGTTTACATTATATACAAATTTGTTAATTTCATATCACAAGCGCCAAAAGGGCCTAGTTGGTCAAGAGGAACGACTTGGGTGAGTGAGGTGTAAGGTTCAAAACCCACCATCAACACAAAATTTTGAATTTTGACATTTAGAGGCAAAACTAGCAAAACCGCCTAATCTCGAGGTGAATTTGGTGGGGAAACCACCGCTAAACATGACTAGTTCTAGCTAAAATTGCCTCTAAATTTTTAGTGAGTAAAACCCTAATTTAGGGTAAATTTGTTTTTCTCCTAATAGGCTTGTTTTTTTCATTTCGGGCATTTTTTGCAAAAGGAGGCCTATCCAGAAATTGCATTTTCAGCTATATTTTTGTAATTTTTTGGTGTAGTGGGTCATTTTGGGCTCTGGAGGCCCCACAAAACAAAAACAAATTTGCCTACCATTCAATTTTTCCAGATTTTTGAATGTAATTACATGCTACAATATATTGTACTAATTTGTAGGTTGTCATAAGTCAACTACAAACTTTGTAACTGATCAGAAACTAGCAGAATTGTAATAAAAAATAGCAAAAAAATGGTTTTGTAACACTCACGAGATCCTAGATCTCATTCACAGTGTTTGGTATATACGGTGCCTCTAGGAAGCACTTGCGGTAAAGCCATCGCGACTACTACTACACTTAATGCCTAATATATACTGCAACAACGTCATCTGGGCATCATCCCTATAAATCGACGGGGAGTAATAAGGTCACAGTGCACACACTATGAGCCATCTCATCCATCTATGAATGATTGCACGACATAAATCCAGATTGAGAAATTATCCAAGTATATAGTGAAGTTACGCGCGCGTATGAGGATATTTCTTTGAGTCGGTGTCAATAATCACATAGACCCCTTTCAGTATTGTCTTGGTACCACGTATTGAATTATTTCACGTACGTTAATGCCTCTTTCACGTACCACCTGGGTATATAGAAAGGGTGAGCTTCTTCCATGTACCGTTGGGTATATCGGAAGGGCACATATATAGAAAGGTTCGGTATATTGGCTGACGGTATATAGATTGGGAGACCTTATACCTGGAGTGATAAGAGCCAAACCCTATCAGTTATTTCTACAAAATAGGCACCAATGTCCCCAATTTTTTCTTCCGGATTCACAATTACTCGGAGGAAATAACTATGTTGCATGGAAGACAAAAATCAAGACACAACTTAAGTGAAGAAATCTGGCTGTTGTGAATGGCACTGCTGGCAGATCAACTACTGATACAACACAACAACGACAGTTTGATAAAGCAGATCAGAAGGCCAAACTCATCATCTTGTTTGGAGTGTCGACGATGTGCAACCCACATTCGAGATGCCAAAACAGCCAAAGAAGCATGGGATAATTTGAGCACAGTATACGAGGCCAAGAACAAGAATGTTATACTAAATTTGCAGAGTCAGTTACACACATTGAAGTTCAAGCAAAATGAAAAAATAAAAGCTTTCTAAGAAGAGTTACATAATTGAGAGCTTCACTTCTAGCCCTAGGAGAAGTGGTCACAGATGATGCTCTCATTCCCATTATTCTAAGATCACTCCCCTCTTCTTACTGCATTTTTGCCTGCACAACACTAAACGCGTCAGATACGACAGTTAGTTTTGACAAGCCGGTAAACCTACTACAACAAGAGGAATCCATGCACAATAAGGATGATGAAGAGGAGTAGGCACTTTCTTCACATCAAAAATGGAAAGGAAAAGGTAAAGGAAAACCTAATGCCTATCAAAATTCCCCAATAAAAATTATTATCAAGGGATAGACAATGAAGAAAAGCAATGTCTAATCTGCAAAGAGGACATAACCTACAAGATTGTTGGTATAATACTTACAAGAAAGGTTCATCAAGCAACTCTAGACCTCCACAACAATCTCACAAGGGACATTCTAACTATAATCAAGGGAAGAAAAAGGGGAACCGGAAGAGAATACCCCATCAAGTAAGGAAATATTGTCGAGCAACAAGAACAGTCGAGACAATGAAGACTACTTGTTCACTTTGCTTTCGATCAAGTGGATGATCCATGTCATCTAGTGATGTTTGGTATGTTGATTCGAGGGCCACTTGACACATGATTGCCACAGAGACTGGTTTATTTTAATGAGGACACACCATCAAAAATCATGTTTCGTTGGGAGATGATTCTTCATATCTGATTGAGGATTGGGAACATTTCTCTACCCATTGGTTCATGTAATGTAGACTTTCGGATGGCTTATATGTCCCCAGGTTGACAAAGAATCTTGCGCTTTCAATCAGTCAACTCCTTGATCACAATCTAAAAATTGACTTTGATAGTCATTCGACAAGAAAACGGGTTTGATTCGAGATAAATCACGAGGCTCGAAAATAGTTGTGAAAGTCTCTAATGTGGGATGCATATTCCAACTTGATTTTGTTACAGAGATAATCAAGAACTTGTTGCTAAAAACTCCACCTCAGCACAATTGTGGCATCAAAGACTTGGTCATGTAAGTTTCAAGTATCTCGAGACACTTCACCGGCACAATATGGTACATGGGCTACCATCTCTTCAGAAGGATACTAGACAAGTGTCCTCACCGCCAAAGAGTAAGCAACACAGAGCTTCATTCCAGAAGAGTACATTTCAAGCTCATGGAAAACTTGACCTGGTTCATACCAATCTTTGCGGTCGATGCAACCAAGTCATTCTGGGTTCCAGTACTTCATGCTTTGTGTTGACGACTACTCAAGAAAAATGTGGATTTTTTGTCTTCGTAAGAAAAGTGAAACATTTGAAACCTTCAAAAATTTCAAAGTAGTAGTTGAGAATGAAACTAGTCGTCACATCAGAACTCTCCGCTCAGATCGAGGGGGGAATTCACCAATAATGAATTCAAAGACTACCTACAAACTCACGGGATTCATCGATAAATGACCCCTCCACACACACCACGGCTGAATGGTGTTGTTGAGAGAAGAAATTGTAATATCATGGAAATGGTGCGATGCATGATCTATGACTCTAGTCTTGCAAAGAGATTTTGGGAAGAAGCAACAAAGACAACAGTGTATTTGTTGAACAGAGCACCCATTGTTGCTCTTGACAAAGTAACACCACAAGAAGCATGGTCAAAATGGAAACCATCTATTACACACCTCAGAGTATTCGGTTGCAAAGCAAGCATGCACATACCCAAAGCAGAGCAGAAAAAAATTGGACATGAATTCACAAAAAATCATCTTCATTAGAGTACGGTGAAGAGACTCTTGGGTATAGATTGATGGATCCTAACACTAGAAAAGTCTACACTAGCAGAGATGTTGAGTTTTTTGAGAAGAAGGAAGTAGAGACTCCTCCTCTTGACTCACAAGAAGTATATTTTTAACCAGTTGTAAAAATTGAAGCTGATGTTCCCTCTGAAGATGAAAGTGATGATGGGGATGATGGTGTTGATCAGATAGAACCACGACCCATGGGAATAGTTCAGCATATGCCTAAGTGGTGTACTAGCACGTTACGAGATGCAAGAAATGATGCTCCATCGGATACATCCACCCACGGACCACGGACTCAAGTAAAGAAAGAGAGGAAGTTAACTTTTCTTTGATGAGTAGAGTTATTGAATCGATGAGCCCTATATAGTCTAGGAAGTCTTTGAGTCAAAATCTTGGAAAGATGCCATGGATTCTAGATATCAATCGGTGATGAAGAATAACACTTGGCAACTTGTCGATCTTCCACCAGGAAAGAAACCCATTGGATGCAGATGGATATTTAAAAAAAAGTACAAAGTAGATGGGACAGTGGACAAGTATAAAGCGAGACTAGTAACAAAGGGATATGCAAAAAAGAAGGAAATGACTATGAGGAGACATTTGCTCCCACAAGCTATGATCAAAACAATTAGAATGATCTTTTCTCTAGCTGCACAATTTGGATGGAAAGTCCACCAAATGGACGTAAAAAGTGCCTTCCTAAACAAAGATTTATAAGAAGAAGTCTACATGACTCAACCTGAGGGATATGTAGTACCTGGTCAAGAAGCAAAGGTATGCAGACTCAGAAATCTCTGTATGGCCTCAAACAGGCACCCCAGGCATGGTACATCAAGATTGATGAGCATCTCATACAACATGGATTTGTTAGAAATCTATACGATCACAATCTTTACCTCAAAAAGCAAGGGGGATAGATGGTGATTGTTGTTGTCTATGTTGACGATCTAGTCATCGGCGATTCGGTGAGGATGATCAATGCAACAAAGAAAGATCTTAATTGATCGTTCGACATGACTGATCTCGGGCTAATGCATTACTATCTTGGATTGGAAGTATGACGAGAGAAGAGAATCACATTTTTGTTTCTAAGATGAAATATACCAAGAAAACTCTCGAGAATTTTAGGATGATGGATTGTACACCGATTTCTACACCTATGGAGAAAAATTACAATTATCTTGTTTAGATCCATCTCCGAGGTAAGTGCCACTCTCTATTGGTAGTTGATCGTGAGTCTCATTTACACGACCTACACTGAACCGGATATCAGCTTTGCAATGAGCTATTTATCCAGGGTTCATGCAAGAACCCAAAGTTCTTCATTGGAAAGCAGCAAGACACATCTTAAGATATCTCAAAGGATCAATGGATCTTGGTCTAGAATACAAGAAGAATGACAATTTCTTTCTTTGGATATTCGGATTCGAGATCATGCGGGTAATCTTGATGATAAAAATTGACTTTTGAATTTGTATTCTTTATGGGATCTGGACCAATATCATGGGGAAGCAAGAAACAACACTTTGTTTCTCGCTCTTTCAGAAGCTTGAGTATCGTTCTAGGAGAAGCTGTCTATGAAGCGATTTAGTTACGTCGCATACTAGAAGGACTTGGAATACCACAGACAAACCGACCACCATGTATGTTGACAATGAAGGTGTTCTCAAAATTGTTTGCAATCCTAGTGTTTCATGAAAGAACAAATCACATTGAGGTACAAGTTCATTTCATACACGAGCATGTGTTGAAGCACAACATCCAACTTCAATTTTGTCCAACAACTGAACAACGGGCAGATATCTTCACAAAGTCACTTGCACGTGACAAGTTCGAGTTGTTCAGAGAGTTCCTCTCCTCATCCCTTGAGACAATGCACAATTAAGGGGGGGAATGTTAGGTTAATTATGCATAGTATAATTATTTATTTAATTTTATTAATTAAATAATTATATTATATGGTTATATTATAAACCATATTATTGTTGTATGTTGTTATATGGTTTTTTAAACCATATTTGTCTTTTAGTTTCATAGGGATAATTGTTATAATTATTATAACAATTTATGTGCTTCCCAGGATAATATTTGGAAGCTAATATATTTTAAATTGGTTGTTGCATTTGTTGTAACTTCTCTTTTGTTTGTATCCTTGATGTGCAATATATATATATATATATATATATATATATATATATATATATATATATATATATATATATATGCGATCTATTCTATATATGAGGTTGATTTCACATTAATATAATTCTGAGCTACTATCCTGTTTGTGAAATTACAACTCTTGATGTACCAAACTATCTTCCAGATCAATCTTACCATAAGTTGTGAAAACTACATACGGTGTAGGGTTTATAACTAGGAGTTAAAATTTTCCTCACAAATTATGATAATTCTTTGAGAGTGACACTTATTAGTCACGATGGTCAATGCGTAAAAGAATGTTTGGGCACATTTAATCAACTAAGGTCTTGTTTTGGATGCAAGTGTGGGTTGGTCATTAACCATCATTATGTAGTCCCTAATTTTATGATATATGGTTTGGCAATGGAAACATGTATTAGGTAGGTGGATATACAACATGCGTTGTATCAACCTCTTATTTGCTAGACTTTACATTAATGGATTTTAGACATCCTTAGAAATGTCCGCCTCAACATACAAACACTTTTAGTGGTCTCGCCACATAGAGCATTGGTTTCTCAAGCCCTACAACGACCAAGCAACTTAATTAACTAATCCACAAAGTTCTAGAGTGGAAACAACAAACCGGGTGATTCAATCCTTAATGGCGGGATCTTAAGCTTTGCTTGTTTTATGACGCAAAAACATGTCCAATGAGAAAACAAAACTAGTGTCTTTTGGATATTCAAAAAGGGAAAATTGAGAATTTGTTTTAAAGGGAATACAATTTAAACATATAAAATATGGCTTCAATTCTTTTGAGGTCACATTCTATGTTGGCCGTCCACTTACTACATAACACTTTGTATAATTTTCTCTATAATATAAAGATGGTTCCAATAGGAAAAATAAATTTGAGCAATAAACTTTAAAAGAATATTTATCAAATTACATACAAGATGTCTTAGAACATTATCTTACAAAAATTTTAAATTGATTTTTAAAATCGAAATCTAAAATATCTTCCAACTTTTTATCACTTAATTTTGTATAAAAATATATTAAATTATCTTGTCCTTTTATAAATTTGAAAAATATCATCCATTACTAGTTTAAAACAAAAATAAATAAATAAATAAACAAACATTCATAAAAATAAATTGGAGAAATAAAATTTAAAAGAATATTTATCAAATTACATACAAGATGTCTTAGAACATTTTCTTAATAGAAAATTTTAAATTAATTTTTAAAAATCGAAATCTAATTTTTTTTTTGATTGAACACCTCTAAGGAAAGGGTGCTATATAATTGATTAACTGGATTACATAGTTTAATGACATCTCTACCTAAATTCCGGATGGAATATATAGATTCAACACTACAAAGTAAATATAAAATCTAATTATAATATTATTAAATATATAAATTTTTTTAAAAGTTAAACCTAGATAAATTATTGGATTCAATTTAGTAAGATACATTATTAGAATCGTCCATGGGGTTTGACCCCAAATTTGATGTTAACAACCACTCGCTTTGGAAAATGTTGGGTAACTACAGATTGTACTAAAATTAGTACAATTGGGAAAATAAGCAAGAAGTTATTAGAGTTATTTTGTTTGTTTAAATGAAACCTAACGTCAAAGTCAATGTCAAAAAGAAAGCACTTTGGATGGCTGTGACTTTCATCATCTTTGATATGAAGTTACATATAGTGGATCATGGATGCTTGCATGTTCTGAATGTCCATTTGTTCCCATCTACTAAATTTGAATCCACAAATCAACGTCCCCACTGTGGACGACTTAGCACGTCAAACAGGAAATAACATTCAAATAATAATAAATAGTCTTACTAAGTATTATAAACTTATTTGTTATCGAGTATTCCAAAATGACATTGAAATGTAATAAATACATCAAATTCTCATCTAACGCTAGGCATTAAATTACAAATCATTGTGCGGTGGAAAGAGTTCCCTGATATTTGTGCATTCGTAGGCAGAGTTGGCGTATGTTTCAAATTTTTTTGCGAATTTTAATTGTATTTTACATTTTATAAAATAGTCTATCTGTCTTTATTTGACGTTAAGATATTTGGTAAGAGTGTCATTATCACTATAAATATTGATGCAAGGCTTCTCTAAGTCATCTTCAAGTCTACAAGAACTAGCAAAAACAACTCACTAAAATTGTCTTTTACCTTGTAAAGAATGAGGGTCTTCTTAACCCTGAATCTTGATTTGTCTCTCAACTATGAAGTTTTGTTTCTTGGAGCCTTTACTGAGATTTGAACTTCATATGCCTGTTTGCCCATCCTTTACATGCAATTTTAACATAGAAAATGCTTGACAACAAAGGAAAATTGTGAGTTTCATTAGGTTCTGTCTTGACTGCCCTGTCTACTTCGGCAGATCCAGAATTTATTGTGCACGATTGCGAATGTCTACCCTTCCTATTTCTCAATTTCTCCAGCAGACACATCCGTCATCACACATAAATAAACTAAGTTACTCTTTGCCTTTGTTGCACTTGGGGTTTCAAATTTATTAGCTTCTTGTGTCAAATATGTGCTTTATTGTTAATTTATCATATGTGACTTTGTAATTAAGGTTTGACGCATAATTCTATTTTTGTTAAATCAATAGTTATTTTCTTATCTCTATATTACAAGACCCCTCAATTCAATTTTCATGCTCGAGTCAAGTACCGAAACAAAGTCTCCAAACAAACACCAAGAAATTAGCTTTTGACCCTCGAAGGAGTTTACACATGGTACATACACACTTAAATCGTCCTAGACTCCCATAAGAGTACTAGTAAAACCAAATTTGTCAAAAAGTTAAAGATTCCCACTCAAGAAATTTAAATTAGAGTTTTGGAGGGAAAACTCATACATGCCAAAATTTGAATTTTGAAGTCCTCAAATAACCTTAAATCACCCCAACTAGCCTACTTTGACCATCTAAACCTGATCAAAAGATTTTTTCCCTTCTAAGATGATTTTAAGATGATTGTTGATCGAGAGAACACTTGACGAGAAAACACACAAGAAGTCCGTGTAGGAAAGCGAGGTCATATTCAAAGGCACAAACAGATCACGGAGAACACACGTGCAAAGGGTAAGTGTGGTTTTGGACTTAGCTATTTTCAAGCATGAATGACTATTTATAGAAGATGGCATACGCAGAGCACACAAACGAGGCAGAGACGTGTGCGCCATGTATTGTCTATTTTGGAGGATGATACACGGTATTTTTGCATAGATACGGGCTAAGAATAGGATTATCACATGTAGTTAAGCGACAAAAGTCTATTGTTAGCACACTTGCATATTTGGCTATGTTTGTAAATGATGCATGGCTATTAATAGCATGCACAACCTATTTAGGAATGGATAAGTGGTGAAGGGAAAGTCCCCACCCTATATATATGTAGTGAACTACGTATTAAAGAGACACACATATAGGTGATGAATATACAAAGATATATGTATGTATGTATGTGTGCAAATTTGGATTATTGTATCGAGATCCATGATGCATAACGTCATAACATTATTGTTGTAAGAAAGCTTCGTGTGTTATTGTTATTATTAATGTATGGAAGATATTGGCTAAACCCGAGTGTCATTCCTGTGTGTAGTTGGATATTTCATAAATTCTTGTTTCCATCATGATTATTGTTTAAAGTCTATTCTTCCTTAGATCTAGATCTGTCATGCACTATAGAATGATGTATTAGTTATGGATCTATATGCTTTAAGTCTTCATCATGCTAACATCCTACTACAACAACCCTAAAGAGGGACCTGGTACCTTTGCGCCTTCAGTGAGCGCTCGGCCTAAGCCGAGTGATGTGCCAACACATCTAGGGTGTTACTCAGTAACATATAGGTTGCATCATTGGTTCTATTTTCGGGTCCTATTTTTCAGTTGTTTCGAGAATGGTTCATGATGAAGATGTACTGCAGTTAACTCTAGCAAGTGTTGAGGAGTTGATACACTATTTGGAGGAAGAGTACGCATGAAGGTTCAAAGACTTTGGATCTCGAGTTTAACACACGTACTTGCATGGAGCAGAATATGTACGATAGTTTATATGAGATTTTCTTCGCTATTTTCCCGGTAGTGTTTGCACGAATGGTGGCTACATATGTGTCTAAACGGAATTCGAGATATTGTACACTTGTCTAAACGGAAAGAATTTCAAGCCCTTTATGATATTGATCCGATATGGAATCACACCTGTAGATATGTGGTTCCGTGGTGTTTTAAACATTATATTCTAGAGTATTCAATTTTGACGTACTCTTCCAGGAGGTAGTTGAATTCCAATTTTTGCAAAGTAAACTAGAGGAACATATTTACAAGGTATTATACTGGCAATCAAGATCTTGATGGTAACCCGAATTTGAAAGAAAAACCTAAAGCTAGCTAAACCTCACCACGTGTAGGGGCATGAACATGACCGGTGAAAGATGAGACCTAGCGGTGGCAAGGAAGAGGGAAGAAAGGTGGCTTAAGTATAATGAGGCGTGCGAGAGGGAGATAGAGAAACATCGTGACATTACAGAGTGGATGGTGTTGAGGAGGGAGATGGCTCATGAAGGATTTGGAGCTCACGTAGAAGATGTGGAGCAGCAGCATTAGGAGCTCCCCATTTGGGAAACCATGTTAGGGAACCCTCCTCGGCCTCACAAGGAAGTGTGCAAGCAGAGATGACCTAGGCCACGTGCGCACATCTGAACTCACTGATAACCTAGCCCTTGCACATGCTTTTCAAAGATCTACATACTGACAAGTAGCGTGAGCAACGAATTTGGAAAGTAAGAGAACCAAAGTAATTCGAGAAAGAAAGTACATCAATGGCAAGGAAGATGACTTTATTGTTATTGGGGGTACATTTTCAGGTGCATCGTATATATAGAACATGAGTGCGTAAAATGTTGGATTCACCTCTAGAAGTGGAACTACTTCACAGCATACAGTAGGGGTTTAGTATAGTAATATTGTCGGAGCACGGGGAGTACATCTACGAGTCCTATTCCAACTACGGGTAGAGGATCCAGGAGGTATAGGTGGTTCTAGTTACGGTGGATCTAGTGGTTTTGGAGGAAAAGGAAACACATGAAGTTACGGATAGGGTGGGCAAGGCTCGCAAAGCAACCTCAGAATATTTACATGGAGATGTCTCTTCGTCTCCCGGAGTATAGAGGCATAGAAGATGTTGCTGAGCATGTGCACATGTGTGAAATCTTATGGTGTGTGAAAGGGATCATGGCTTCTGAGTGCAAGGCAAGTCAATTTACTACTACATTACAAAGACGTGCACACAGACTAGTATAGGAAGTTTGATCTGATCAAAATTGCATGGATTATGCAACATTGAAGGATGCTTTCATAAAATAGTTCTATATCCGGATTTTGAGAGAAGAGTATAAGTGTGCTCAAAGATATCAAATTGGGAAAATACACGAGAGTGTGCGTGAGTATGATGCCCATTTTAAAACACTTCTATCTAAGCTTTCCTATGATATTCACTCAAGCCAAAGCATGCACAATGGTTCGTTGGAGGATTTATTACACCATTTAGAAGGGTGTTTCCACATAAGACATACATTGATCCGTGCGAGGTATCGAGGTAGCCCCTACGTATGCGGAGGCAATTGGGAGCATTGACACTTTGGAATTAGCCCATTCTTAGAGGCACATATTACAGACTATGGAAAAGTAGTTAGAGAAATTATCCAAAAATTCAACCCATAAAATGCGCTCGGGGATTTGGTATACAAATTGTAAGGTGGAAGGTCACACCAAGGGTAAGGGTAGTTGTCATTGCAGTCCATACATTCATTATTATTAGCCGTGAGATATGTCATTTGAATCATGATGCTAGCCACTGTCCTTTGTTACAGTGCACGATAAGGAAGAACGTATCATGTTATTGTAAAATTTTCCGTTCCATGACCCATGACACCTGAAGATTATAGCTTGATTAGTTAGATCCATGATTCTATAGACATTGGGGTGTGACATGACCCAAAGGTAATGGAGAATTTTAAAAAAGAATGAGCACCAAGATCGGTTCACAATAACCACACTATTATAGGAATGATGGACGTTTTGAAGGAGTTCATGGGAGAGGACATGGATATCAAGGTGGATATGGAGGATGAAGCCGTGGTGGAGGAAGAGGTGAGTTCCCCTCGCAGAACATGTTATACATGTGGATCTCCGATCACTATAGGCACAAATGTCCCTGAGAATGTCACATGTTCTTTACGTGGAAAGAATCATAGCTATGAGGAGTGCCCGGACTTGTATGAGCATCTTGCCAAATAAAGCATAAGCGGGAGAACAAAGGTGTAAGGATGGTTAGAATCCAACATGCGGTGGAGAATCGGTGGATGCCGAAATTAGCACCAGAATCTAAGGAATTAACCATAAAGATTACCACATGAGATTAAGAAGAACATGCAAAATATGCATTGCACCATAAGCCTACATTCACCAAGGAGGAGGTTTTGCATGCGAGGTACCCAAATTCGATCATCAGAAGGAATTCTATCAAGAGACCATGGAAGTTCTCATAAATCTTCAAGGTGAAATACAATTCTTAAAATAGTAGTCAAGAAAGATGGAACAGAAGACAAAAGTAGGAAAGGTCCCATCCGATATTGATGACATCAGAGAGGTATGTAAAATGCAACGCTAGGAGAAAATTGTTCCATTATCAGAAATTGGTTGAAGGGGAAAACTCACGCGTGCGAGCACTGATAATGAAGCGACAAATCCTACATGCAAATATTCCTTCCCCGATAGCATTGACTATGACAAGGAGATTACTCGAATGTTGTTGTGGACGGATGGGTGTTGAGTAATATCTTGATTGATATAGGTGCGGAGGTAAATGTTTTTACCCTAGATGCATGGGATTAGATGGGGAGACCTCCATTGCAGCCATCATCCAATGTGTTGTTTATAGCCAATAGGACTAAGGCCACCCCATAGGAGTTTTAAAGGATGCATCCATAAAAAATAAGGTGCCAAATTCACTGGAGATTTTGAGGTACTAGTAATCAAAGAAGAAGATAACTTTTCAGCTTTACTTGGGCACCCTTGGTGTTATGCAAATAATGTTGATTTACGGTTCAACAAAGGATACATCAGTTTTGAGAACAAAGAGGAACGAATTGTAATTCCATTAACATATGGTAAGTCTACACCGTATGTTGAGCCTTTGAGTGAGGAGTACTTAAACATAATTTATGTGCATGCTATTCAGGACCCAAGGTCAATGAGCCATCAAAGGAGGGCATTCTTCAGTGGGAAGATTCTCAATATATTAGTGATACTACGAGTATTGCTTGTGATAATTGGGCTCACAGTACTTATGAACTCATAGGG
Organism: Taxus wallichiana var. yunnanensis; assembly: GCA_018340775.1. Taxonomy (NCBI): domain Eukaryota; kingdom Viridiplantae; phylum Streptophyta; class Pinopsida; order Cupressales; family Taxaceae; genus Taxus; species Taxus wallichiana. The sequence goes on along the minus strand of CM031236.1, from coordinate 2,017,985 downwards.
AATGAAGTAAAAGCACGGTTAAGAAAGAATGGACTTTTCTCTGTTTGACAAATAGGTAACTCAATACCTTGGTATACTAGGGTTGAAGATCTTCAAATATTTTTACAAGCCATGGAAGCATAGTGGACAGATCAAGTTAAGAGAAGAGATATGTTAGCATATACCTTTGCAAGACAGTAGCGCCCTCGTCGGTTGTTCATAAAGATAATATTATGGACTAGAATGAGATCATAATCGCACTAACTACTAGATTTTATAGAAGCAATGTACCTACAGATATGCACTTCTCATGGTGATAAACCTATTCAGCATCACATCCAACAAAGTGTGAGAGACTCGGACAACGGACAGAAGCATTACCACCTTCACTGGTGCAGAAATTATATTCCACTCTACAAGGATGCACACATGCTTAGTATGTATACGTAGAACTACATAGAGATACTAGAAATTGGTAAATTTTGACTACAGGAATGATCCAAACCTTTGACTACTTCTAGAACAAACCTCAAGTAGAAGAGGCATTAAATTTTTTCAAGCACTTAACTATGGGAGATAGTGTAAAGGCGGAAGAGCTCATTCAAGAATTATTTGGGGAGACAGAGTCAGGAGCGCGCTTTGAAGAAGAAGAATAAATGGACTATATACTACTTGAACGTGCTTTCCTTGAGAAAGAAAAAGGAAAGATGGTATATATAGTGGATGACGAGGAAGTTGAGAAACTAGATGTGGAACATTCACAAGAGCGTGCGAGGTCTTAGACAATTCAGATAAGGATATATGTGCATATCATGAACCAATGAAGATAAAGAAAGTAAATATTGGATCGGAGGCTGAGCCTAAATATTCCATAATTGGGGACTATTGGTCAGAATCGAAGTGAAAAAAAACTTTGAGTTACTCACGGATTATAAAGATTTATTCCCTCGAGGATATCATGAACTTAAAGGCATGCATGAATCACTAGGAGAAATGAAGATAAAGCTTAAAGAAGGTACACACTGATAAGATTGACACCTTATAGAATGAATCCCAATTTGTGTGAAAATGTAAAAGAAGAGATTGAAAAATGTTGAAATCAGAATCATTCGACCCTAGACTAGCGAGAATGGGTTAGTCCAATGGTGATCGATGATCAAGAAGGATGGTCGGATTTGAATATGTGTAGATTATAGGAAGCTAAATGCTGCATGTGTAATGACACTTTCTACGCCATTCAATGAGGAAATACTATATGGCATGGTGGGGTGAAATCTATTCATTTACGAGATGGGTTTTCGGGTATCATCAGTTAGGATTGCCTAAGAGGATCAGAACTTTTACTACTAAATGGGGCAGCTTTGCTTATACCATGATGCCTTTTTGGACTGAATAACACACATGTTGTATTCTCCCGGATAGTTGTGTAGGCATTCAAATATTTTATTCACAACTTCTTACAGTGTATCTAGATGATTGGAGAGTATATGGGCTTATTAAGGATCACCGTGACAACTGGCTTAATGTTTGAATGATGCAGACAATTGAGTATCTCTTTGAACATCAAGAATTGAATATTTTCTACACCTTTTGGAATATTGTTGGGACACATAATTTGCAAGGAAGGTTTGCTTGTTGATTCAACTAAGATTGCAGTGATTCTAGGCTAAGCGCCAAACGAGTTAGAGTGAGGTGCATAGAGTTTTGGGTCACACAATATATTATAGAAAATTCATAAAGGGTTATGTGAAATTTTCCACACCTTTGGAGGAGTTATCTGAAGTGAAAAGGTACATTCCATTGGGGAGAATCAAGCAAAGTGCACATTTGAGATATTAAAAGAGAAATTTACTACCACACCCATCTTGTATTTTCCTTCATGGGACCAACCATTTCATGTACATGTGGACGCATCTCAGCACGGCCATTGGTGTTGTGTTAGCTCAACCTAGAGAAGGTATTATCGATCATCCTATATGTTTTGCTAGAAGAAAGTAAACTCATGTGAGAATGTAATTATATAACTATAGAGGGTGAAGCTTTGTTAATGATTTACGCATTACACAAGTTCAAAAAGTATATGTTAGCTACACCATTTGTGTTTAATATAAATCACATGGCATTGAAGTACTTGATGAACAAGCCCGTCTTACTGTACGGGGTGCATATGCCGATGGGTAATTTTATTTCAAGATTTTGATTTCACCGTTGTGGTAAAACAAGGAAAAAGTAATTTGGACTAGACCACTTGTCCGGAATTCATTCAGAGGAAGAATCATAGACAATTCAAGAAACCATGCCAGATGCATAGTTATATAGGTTGCAAGGCACACCATCGAACTAGAAGACATTGCGATCTGTTTATGAATTGGTGTGGCACCCAAGGAATAAAGGCCTAAGAAAAGAAATAACTTGTTATATGTGCGACACCTTTTAAGTTGATCGGTGGGGACCTGTACAAGTTAGGCAAAGATGAAGTGTTATGTCTTGTTGTGTATTAGAGCATAAGCAACAGGATATAATGGAGGATGCTGATGGTGGTAATGCATGTGGACATTATGCAGGTGATGCTTCTACGCGCAAGATCCTACTTGTTGTATTATAGTGGGAAACACTCGTATATTGGAAGGCATATGATCATTTTCAAACATCTACGAAAGCTAGGCAATGAGATGAGATGCCTTTAAGACCAATTACTAGTGCATAACCATTTGATAAATGGTCTATCGACTTTGTAGAACCTATTTCTTTGGCCGGGCATAGGACTAGATCGTGCTATATCATTACTTACAGATTATCTCACAAGGTGGGAAAAAGAAAGCACCTATGAAGGACTATACAAGTAGCTATAACAAATTTCTCGGTTTCTATGGAAAAATATTCTTACAAGGTATGGATGTCCTTTGATTTTAAAAAGTGATAGGGGAACACATTTTTTGAATGAGACAATCGGGATCCTATTAGATGATTTTATGGTTGCACACCATAAGACTACACCTTATCATCCTCATCAAAATGGAACTACTGAGGCTTTCAACAAGATTTTGAGCTAGACATTGAAAAAATTTGTGATGTTCGAAGAAAGGATTGGGATGAAAAAGTGTCTCGTTGTTATTTGGGCGTATAGAACAAATTATAAGATATTGAACAAAGCCAAACCATTTCGGTTGGTGTTTGGCATAGAAGCTCCTCAAAACCCTCCTTGTATTAGAATGACAAAAATCTCTTAATCTGAAAAATATTTTTATTAATGCTCTAAAAATCACCACACATATTTAAATAACAATTAAACATCATACATGGTTGTAATTATCATGTACCAATCAAATTATTTCTTTTAATGGGCCTAAGTGGCTCAATGCCTTCAAAGAAACACTTTTTCCAACACTTTGTCTTCACCTTTTGGATTCAAGGTCACACAAGAACACCTCAAATATGGAATGTGAAAACTATATGGAAATTGAAATACCTATATAAAACTCCTAAATAATTTAGAGCTCATAAAACATTCACCTGCTCAAACCACAACCACTTTTGTCTTCACCAAAACAAGTTGCCAAAAACTAGTTTTCAAAACTCAGCTGATAAACACACTTTCTTTCACATCCAAGACCTTGAAATGAATTAATAATATTCAAAATTCATCCCTCTTTAATCTCCAGTGATATCAAGCTTCAACTCATCCATCACATGTCTCAAACAACTCAATACTTCAGCAAGAATAACCCTATCCTGAAACTTCCACTATAAAATTATTCACAAAATGACTTGAATAACACATCAAATGACCTCACCAAGACTCATTGAATACCTCATTAGAAAACTATATGAATTATATTTCCAACACAACTTGAATCATCTCCTAACTCCTCATATAGCTCCTGCCCCAAAACTACCCTTTGACCAGTCAACCTAAAAATGGCACACTTTTCCATTTCTATGCATCCTCATGACCTGAAACCTCTTTTTAAATAAAGAAAAACTCACGGGATTTTATAAATGCTAATTAATTCATTAACTCATTTGGAAAAAATTTCCACAAACTGGAACACTTGAGAAAATGCATTTTCAAGTAAGGCCCACATATCACCACATGCTCTATCATACATTTCTAGAAATCTGGAAGAGTCCTCTACAACAAAAATCATTACTTTTTAGGAACCAATAAAAATTGGATTGATACAATAAATTTTCTATCGGGGTTTAGCTAGGGTTTCAAACCACTTTATCTTGTTAACGATCATTCATAAAAACATGACGATCAAACCACCTCACTATTTTTGTAAAACCTTAATAATGGCTTTAGAAGATACCCCAAAGATATCAGGTCCCCATGAAAAGAACACATCTCACAACAAGCATAAAAAGATCCATATTTGTTCTAAAAACACACTGTTACTTACCCGATTTTTCCAAAAATTGCATATCTTCAAATTTCTTCTTCAAAATGACCTAAAATTTGTCATGAAGCATCATGAAATCATCTTATAACTTCTCAAACTCACCAAATATCTCAAATTCATATAAAAATTTCTAGGCACAATGACTTACTTGTGTCAAAATGTTGTTTCTCACTGTTTCCTTCCCAAGGACCTCATATAAGCACAAAACTAATGAATAATGACATGAAACTCACCATACACCTTAGGTACACTGCTACCATATTGCTATCATGCTCCACCAAGACTATTTTTTTCCAAATATCACTCCTTCACCACATTCTATAATGATCTGTATGAACCATGACATCTCATGTAAAGACCATGTTTACCTCATACAAACCCATGGATACCCATGAAACATCATACTAACCATGTTTGACCTCAAGAAATTAACCAATCACCTCAAGAGATCTCATGGATTGACTCAACTCACTAAACCATACACCAAAACACCTTACAACATCACCAAACTTGTAAATCTTCATGCTTGACCATTGACTCACACCACATGGAGATACATCCAACACTATGACACCCTTTTACATCAATGGGGTTGACATCAATGACAAAAAAACCACAAAATTGAAAAAAATCATGTTGCACATTTTGCATGACAACATTAACATAGTAACTTTATCCATTATCAGCTCCTTAGTTATCCCCATTTTCATTTAATTCACATCATGCATGTTTATTATTGATACATACCTCTTCTCACCTAATCACAATATCCTAAGTAGGGGTCTTTCCTCTATCTTGACCATGGGCCTTAGAAACCCTAAGTTGACCTAGTTTAGGGATTACTGCCCTCTAGGTATGTGACCCTAGAACTCATTGTAGCGCCTTTAAGTCTACTCCCTTGTGTGTCATTACATGTGTGTTTCGCACACATTACCTTGATACACTTGAAAAATGGATGATTTAAGAGTGCAAGATATTGAGACACATCTTTGGCCCGCATATCTGATTTTCATGTTTGAATATAGTTTTTGTGCCTTTTTATCTTACAATCCAATTTGATAGTAGATTCCATGGTGAAAAGAATTTTTGGGGCGATTCAAAATGCATGCATTCCATTTCGAGATCAGCATGCATTAAAATTTTCATGCTTGCGAAAAATCAACGTTTTGGTGTATTTTTAAACGGTATATGCTCTCATTAAGGGTCAAATGCTTCAATTTGTCAACCTTGGAAAATTTAGATTTTGTGGCATTTTTTAGATTTCTTTCATTTAGCCCCAAGTGATCATATGTAGTCAAGTTTTCAATTCCCCTTCCTTAAAAATTCAGTATTTTTGTGACAGTTTGTAAGTTTATAAAAAACTCCCAAAATCAGCTTCAAGAGTAGACCAAGGTAGCTCCGGATCATCTTCTAGTATAAGAAATTCTTCATCTAGATTCAAGGGAAAAAAATTCAATTTTTGATTATTTTTGGGTTGAATCCATGCCCAATGGATTGCTTCAAGTCCACCGATGAACTTACAATTTCATTCCATAGCTCGAGCCCTAATGAGTCTTCCTTGTTTCAGGGTTTTGAGTCCTCCATGCATTAGAACATGTCGGGTTCAATGCATGTCATGTGTCATATGTTTTCCGGGCTCAAAACCTTGACTTGTAATGTTTCAAACTTTTCAAGGTGTTCAGGCAGGGTCAAAAACCCGACTAACACGTGACCCAAGATCTGGGGGGTCAAAGGTGATATGTGGTGACATTCCATGGGATTCTCAAGTAGATGTGTTTTGCAGACTCCAAGTCTATGGAATAAGCCAAAGTTAAATGAAACTTGAAGTTTGTGGTAAGGCAGGTCAAAGGTCTTAACCTTGTAACTAATTAGAATGTGACACATGGCATAAGTGTAAGACAAGTTAAAGAGACATATGTCATCATTCCACAAGCATTGTCCTATGGACATCAAGTATGCGGAATAATCTAGATTCAATAACTTTTGAATTCCGGTGTAGAGAAAAGGGTAAAGTTACAAACGCATGGGAAAATAAAACACGAGGCAAGGAAATCCCTCGAAATGAATCAAACATTGCCACGTGTCAATCGATCGGGTGTTCCATAGCTCTAGAATTTCAAATTCAAATGGCCATATCTTCAACCCTTTAACTCCAAATTTAACAAAATTGGTCTCATTGGAAAGGTCTCATAAAGATATTCAATTTGACATTATGAAATTCTAAATTTTGTTAAGTTATATGGGTGAAAAGGGGAAAAATAGTCACAATATTAAAGATGTAGTTCCAAGTAGCTCAACCACCCGCATTTGAAGAAACATGGCTCTTAACTTATCATACAAAAAAACAAGCATGGGGTAATGGGTTTGATAGAGGTTCCATGATGATTTTAAGATATTTAATGCATGTTTTTGGTGGTTTCATGTAAAAGGAACGATAACTAGATCGTGCCAAGCCAAGAACATAGATGCTAATCAAACATCATGATCAATAAGATGAAAGAAATTCACCAGAATAAATTTACATAAACCTTTGCAAACAAATGAGCAGCAATATCATATATTATTATGGAACTCAATGCAATACATTGAGAATGGGCCTTGCTTAAATAGGCAAGGAATAACAATCTAAGAACCAATCAAGGTCATAGATCAAGCCATAAATCAAGGAAATAACTAGTCATCAAAGAACTAGTCAAGACCATAGATTTAGGAGAGAACTAGACATCAAGGATCTAGTCAATACCATAGATCAAGGAAATAACTATACCTAACAACTAAATAATATCTCCTAATATCTAAATAAGATAAAAGAAATATCCACACACATAATTGGGTGAGGATAAATACAATAAAGGTAAATAAAGTACCTAGGTGAACATGAGCTAAGGTAAATACCTACTCTAACACCCCCTCAAGTGAAGCTAGGGGCCAAAATAGAAGTGGCATGTCCACAATATGAGTCCCGGAAACTAGGTCTGATGAGGTACTCATGTACAATAACTGGGGAAAAAGGGACACCACAAGGTACCCAAAACCAATAACAACAAAGTAAAGAGAGTAAAAACCCGCTCCAAGGCATCCCAAGAAGATTGGATCAAAAACTCATACAATGCTGAAGAAGTTTGGTGTGCACTATGGTCTAAATCCACTGCTCGATCACAAAACTCAAAAACAACTGACACTAGGTTTCACCATAATAGCTCCATACAAGGAGACTGTCAATGGAGTGATGTCGAAAGTGCAAAAAAACACCAAACATAATTTGATCAACTGCTGTAAATAGGTGTGCCACGATCCAAGAATAATAACCAAAGCAACAAGGCAAGGACACAAACTCCAGAGTGTCACGATCCAAGAAAATCCAAGGTAACAAGGCAAGAACATGAAACCCGAAGAAGTAGGATCAACACCACACCCTCCCATACTGCTGAATGGGTGGAGTGATGCTACAAATCTGTATGAGTTGTCAAAACAACTACTCAAACATTGACAAACTAACACTGGCTCCACCAGAATAGCTCCCCCACAAGAGAGACCTGTCAACATGCTAAAAGTGTCAAAAATACAAATACAAAATCTCTCAACAAACAAGAGAGATACACTACACCTACTAAAAAAAATTCTCAAAACAAGAAGCATCACAATGCATAAGGTATAGAAAGTGGAGCAAGAGGCCGAATGGTGGAGGAGCCACGCCTGTAGAGTCCTCTCAACAAATGCCTATGTTGCCTCCACGAGTGATTAGATATCCACCCCAAATCAACACAGATGGATGAAGAAGATGCCTGCATATGACTTGGTGTAAAATGCACAATGGGTGCATGCAAAAGAACATCAGAATGTGTGTCAAGTTGATCATGTCTGATAGCTGAAATCTCAGGTTTCTCAATCTTGAGTGAAGGTGCAGAACTCATGTGTTGCTCATGATCCTCAGAAAGAGTCAAGCGAACAAAAAAAGGAGCTCACAATGTGTGATCCCAATTAAGTATCCTTTCGAAAAAGAATGTCATGACGAGAATTCCACTTAACATGTGGAATAGAGGAAACAATACCCTGTGAATGTCTACCAATGACTCTGCTAGTGAGACCCATAGAACGGAGCATGTGAGAACTGAATGCAGTGGTATGCTTCTTAAAAAATCCATGCAGCTGAGAAAAAGTAGGATACACAACATGTGGTACTGTAATAGGCACAGATGTGGAAGAGCATGCAGTAACAAGCCTCATAGGTTTAGAAGCATCAAAGCGGTGTTCGGAGCTCAAAGACCGACATATCAATGTTAGTGGGTACAAGAGCAACAAATACAGACAAATCCCGAATATATGAATATTTTATAAAATGCTTGCAAATGAAACTTATAGACAGATGTCAATAGCAATCTCCTTCTCTCGATACCATAAAAGGAACGATAACCAGATCGTGCAAGCCAAGAATATAGATTTTAATCAAACATCACGATCAATAAGATGAAAACAATTCGCGTAATAACTTTACATAAACCTTTGTAAACAAATGAGTAAAGAATCTCATATATTATTATGGAACTCAATGCAATACATTGAGAATGGGCCTTGCTTAAATAGGCAAGGAATAACAATCTAAGAACCAGTCAAGGTCATAGATCAAGCCATAAATCAAGGAAATAACTAGTCATCAAAGAACTAGTCAAGACCATAGATTTAGGAGAGAACTAGACATTAAGGATCTAGTCAATACCATAGATCAAGGAAAGAACTATACCTAACTAGATAATATCTCCTAATATCTAAATAAGATAAAAGAAATATCCACACACATAAGTGGGTGAGGATAAATACAATAAAGGTAAATAAAGTACCTAGGTGAACATGAGCTAAGGTAAATACCTACTCTAACATCTTGTAGAAATATGGTTTTCCCTCTCTTTTCCCCTGCTCACTCTCTATCCCATCTTCTATATATTGTAAAATTATGCTCATTTGTAAAGGTTGGATCCTCTCAGAATAAAAGGGCATCATTCAAAGTGTTACAAAAGTGTATTGAGTTGTAGGCCTTATATTTAGACCTTTGTAATGTGTTTATGCCTTATTTATGTAATGTAATGGACTGTGCATCCCTTTAAAGCAATAAAATTCATGTTTTGTGGCTATTCTCTTCCCTAGCTTGTTTTATTGCATTTTCTTTCCTCTTCATCCATTACAAGTGTGTTGCATATTATTTTACACTTTATCGGGTTTATTTATATTGTGCATTATGTGAAAATGGAAGCTTAAATGTTGTTTCGGGTTGTGGCACTCAAGTCTACCCTCTCTTTACCCATTTTCTCTCATTTTCCCTCATTGAGAGTGGCTTCCCCCTCTTCTTGGTGTTATCACCTCTGTTAGCTTCAGATTTCCCTTTTCATACATCTCTCTCTTCCCCTAGTCCTTTAGATTCTTAGATTAGGATTATATAGTTACATTTCCATCTTTAGGAGTAGTTTATCATTAGGAATAGGTAGAGGAATCCGGCCTTCTCGGAGGTATGTCTCAAGAAGCAAGCTCCCACACTTGGAGACGGTCCCATGTTGCCTCAAAATCTTGGGTCTCTCATGTTGATTCAAGCCATGGTGCAATTTTGAGATCCAACAATTACTAATGTATAGATATATACGACAACCACATCAAGTTACTAATATTTAGCAGAAAGTGAACTTTAGAGGCAAGTTGGCACACCTTCCAATGAAATATCTATTGTGTAAAAAGAAATTAAGATGGTATATCCAAGGATAAATGAATAAAAAATGGTCACCTCACATTCATGAAATATATAAGGAGGAAATTGAGTGGAAAAAAATGTGAAACTAAGAGCAACATACAAGAAATTTGAAGAGTTGTCAAATTTTGGGAGTTTGAAAATTTCAATGCAAAAATTATAAGGGAAATAAAAAACCAAAGAAGGTAGATCCATTCACCCGCACTATTGGATATAGAGTTCAATATGTGATGGAGGAAAAAGGTATTACATTCCTTTTTAGTGATCCAGAGAAGGAAGACATGGGTATCTCCATAATGCTTTGGAAAATAAAATGTAGTGAACCACTAAATCATGCCCTAACAAAGTGAGATGTGAACAAATTTGGGGCACAAAGAGGCCCTTATTCTATTTCAAAACCATGGATGAGAAAATTGTAAAGAAAGATCCAGTGTGAGGGATGGTTGCAGATAGGCTAGCAAGGTTACCACATTTTGGAGATCACCCTGAACTTATGGAAATGATCCTAAGAGACTATTACAATGAATCCATCTAGTTTAGTGCACAAGATGTAGTCCCAATCACCTTAGACATAGATTTATGAGCCATTATATTTCCAAACACATGTATATCCATATTATCATTCAAAATCACTAGACCACTAGTCAAGCAATCAATTTCTACCATTTATGGTCTGTTGTAAAAGGAAGGGGAATCCCATTGGGAGGCATTGGGAATCAACCAACATGGATTCTAGTAGAGAATTTGGTAGAAATATATAGAAAACCCTGTGTGTGGAAGTAAAAATATCTAGGTGTAATCAACAAAGCATAACATATATGTGGGAGGGTGGACACGAATTCTACTAGCCAAAATTCCTAGACCACATCTCAACAAAAATGTATAGAACATAACTCAAATTGTTAGGAAAACATTTATGTATCAATGGTTGGTCATGTTGCTTTTTTTTACTCATTGAAAACCCAAAAGGGAATAAAAGGTACAATATACTTATTACCCATATGAAAGGTTTGAATAAATTCCACCCAATCCATATATCATATATGATGATACACAAACAATAGGAGTTTGGATCAAGTAGATCAGAAAAACACTTAGTAACAAACCCTAGATACCATTGGAATATTATGCATACACAACTCCATATGCCAAGATAACTTTGTTACATGATGGGGTCATACCGTGACTCGAAGGATTACACACCAAGCAACCAAAGACGCTCCCATTTTTTTCTCACCTCGAGATAGCACAAGTAGAGTTAAGAAGGAAACACATGGGCACAATTATCACACATGTGCACTAAAAGACCAACATAACATATTTTGGGATGCTTATATGACATTAAAAATATGAAAATGGAGGTTGAAGTGTGACCCATAATGTAAATATATCTTGTCAAGAAGGAAGGAAAAATACAAGAAAAAGGCCACCACACAACCAAAGAAATCCTCACCACAAGTTAAAATAGACCCAAGATTACCTAGTTAGTTTTATACGATGGATTTTGATAAAATGAAGGTTGATAGAAAAATATTTTATGTAACGAAAGTTGAAGAATTGGGCACCAATATGTATCTCCCAAAAGAGTGAGAATGGAACATTTGGAAAGAAATGATGATGGAACAAGCTATAAAATGCAACATGAAAGTGAAGAAAAGTGTTGAACTTCTACTCATGCAAAAATATCTCATGATCACTATTGGGAATGAATATATCACTTAGGAGTGAGTGATCATTAACATAAACAAAGGAATCAAAGACATGGGAGTGGTTGTGAAAGCTGAACTATTCTTGTAAGGGTCAACATGATAGTGCTTAAGGGATAAATGTCAATGTCATATTACAAGAAAAGGAGGATAGATACCATCCCTTTCATAGTAGTGAGGAGATTACATGCGAGAGAGGAAACACCACTTATAGGTTAGGATTCATTACATGAAGAAGGGCCTCGCTCCTCGGGAGGAGATAACTCAACAAGATACCACACATCAAATTAATAATACATTTTTTTATGAAAGAGAATATGATCAAAAAGAGGTAAATAGAAAAGTTTCATAACATGATAAAGCTCACAATTCCTAAGTCAGCAACAAAAAAATGTTAATACAAATTCTCCTCCTCCATATCCACAACGCTTAAGTGTTAGAAGCACAGAATACCGAGAGGGGGTGAATCAAGATTCGACAATAAAAAAATTTCTCCAACTTATTAATTTTCTACTTATCAAGATATTCAAATCTGAAAGTAAAATGAGAGCATACACAAAAATCAAATGCACATAACACCAGATATACCGTGGTTCACCTAGTGTGGGCTACATCCACCAAAAGAGACTACTTGGATCTACTGTCCAAATCCAACCAAAAATAGTGTTTACAAAGTGTGAGCACCCACTCATAGAAGACACCAATCTCCAAGTTGAACACCAATTCAGCCCTTGAATGCAAACACCACTGACTATGCAATCTCTAATTCGAAGCACCAACTTCTGGAGACACCAATCCCCAATCCAAAGCACCCACTCTAGAAAATCTGCAATACAAATCAATGATAATTTCTCCTTCTATATTCTCTCTCTCACATACTCTTACTCACTTAAGAGATTTATAATATCAGTTCACATACATATCACACTCATGCAAAATGCTCTCTTTCTTACTCTAAACAAAATGTGCACACAACACTTGCTTATATAGAAATAAGGAGAGGAAAACCACTTGTGGTTTCCTAAAACCATGTGCCCATACCATGGACCAATTTGCTCCAATATTAAATATTTTCTCCAAATAGAAATATTCTCTTACACATGTAAGACTAACTCCTCTTACGCATCATAGAATCTCTTACACGTCATAAACTGTCATAAAATCTCTTACGCGCTATAAGCTGCCATAGAATCTCTTACACATCATAATATCTCTTACACATCCCACCATGTGTCATAAGATTCCTTGGTGATGTTGAATATTAAAATATTCAAATTTTGACATCACACTAATTTTGACATGGATAAATATTTTACAAACACTAATGTTGTAATGTTGAATATTAAACAAATATTCAAACCTCAATATTTTAATCAACACTAATTTTGTAACTTTGACATCAATGACAAAATACTCAACAAACTCCCCCTTTGTCATTGATGGCAAACCCTTGCTAAAAATAGACATGAAAACTTGTTTTCTTTGAAATCCAACTTTCTACCTCTGAGCTCTTTTTGTACTACTGCATTGTACCTGTTCTATGCAACTCTCCCCCATTCTACAATTCTCCCCCTTTGACATCAATGGCAAGGGGATAACTGAACCTGTCACCTGAACTTGTACTCGGAGCTGAAGATACTGCAATGTGTAGCTCCCCCGATGTCCATACTCCCCCTGAGATAGTCAATGAGTAAGAGTGACATGGATCACTCCTAACTTTTGTCTGAGTGACTCAAAAGATTCCTTCGGTAGGGGTTTTGTAAATATATCAGCAATCTGATCCTTAGTCCCAACATATTCTAATTTCACCTGCTGATCTGCAACTTTCTCTCTCAAAAAGTGATACTTAATGGGAATGTGCTTTGTCCTGGAATGCATGACTAGATTTTTCGAGATGTTAATAGCACTAGTATTGTCACAGAAAATGGAAATAGGATGCTCATACTCTACCTTCATGTCCTTCAATGTTTGCTTCATCCAAAGCACTGTGTATAAAATGCCCTTTGCAGCAATATACTCTGCTTCTATTGTAGACAATGAAACTAAGGCTTGTTTCTTGTTGAACCATGACACTAATCTATCACCAAGATAAAAATCTCCCCCACTTGTACTTTTCCTGTCATCAACACTTCCTACCCAATCTGCATCTGTGAATGCTATAAGAGTGAAATCATCACTCTTTGGATACCATAAACCATAATCCAACGTACCTTTCAAATATTTGAAAATTATTTTTACTGCTGCCACATGAGTTTCCTTTGGTGCTGCCTGAAATCATGCAACTAATCCAACAACCTACATAATATCTAGTCTAGAAGTTGTGGTATATAATGAAGCTACCTATCATGGACCTATACAAGATCTGATTAGCATCGAGAGACTCATCATTCTTACTCAACTTGTAACTTGTAATCATGGGTGTACTAACTAGATTGCAATCTTCCATTCTAAAATTTTTCAACATCTCCTTTATATACTTGGTTTGTGAAATAAAAATTCCTGACTAGATTTGCTGAATTTGCAAACCAAGAAAATAAGACAACTCACCAAGCATAGACATCTCAAACTCCTTCTGCATCTCCTCTGCAAATTCTTTGCATAGTCTCCTGCAACCGCTTCCAAAAATAATGTCATCCACATAAACCACAACTATCACTTATGTTCTCCTTCTTTCTTGATGTACAAATTACTATTTGTAATTCCCGAATCCTTGTTCTTGCAAGTACTTGTCTAGTCTAGAGTACCAAGCTCTAGGAGCTTGTTTCAAACCATAAAGAGCCTTTTTTAACTTGCACACAAAATCTGAATTTTCTGATAGAATAAAACCTTCTGGTTGCTCTATATAAACTTCTTCCTCTAAGTTTCCATTCAAGAATGTTGATTTTACATCCATTTGATAAAATTTAAAATTCTTGAAACAAGCAAATGCTAAAAACATTCTTACCGCTTCCATACGAGCAACAGGTGTAAATGTCTCCTCGAAATCAATGCCTTCAACTTGTGAGTACCCTTTACACACTAATCGGCCTTGTTTCTGACAAATTCTCCTTCTTCATTCATCTTGTTTCTAAAGACCCACTTGGTACTAATGATATTCTTGTCCTTTGGCCTTGGTACTAACTCCCATGTGTCATTCTTTTCTATCTGATTAAGTTCTTCTTCCATGGCTTTTATCCAAAACTTATCCTTGCTAGCTTCATCAAAATTACTCGGTTCAAATTTTGACAACAAGGAAAAGTTTACCTCTTGTGGTGCACTTGCTAGTCTCCTCCTTGTCTGTACTCCAGTATCTTTATTTCCAATGATTTGATCTGTTGTATGATTCTTCTAAACGAATCTGGATGGTGCCTTTGTGTTTTCTCGTTCAGATTCTTCTTCTTCTTCTTCTTCCTCTTTCTCATATTTGATTTCTTCATCCTCTTTTTGCACCACTGAGTGTCCTATTTTCTTCTTTGGATTCCAATCGTTGACTTTCACATTTATACTTTCCACTAATTTTTGTAGTCTCTTGTTATAGCACCGTAAGCCTTGCTTCTTGATGAATAACCAAGGAATATGCCCTCATCTGCTCTAGAATCAAATTTACCAAGCTCATCTTCATTGTCTCTCTCTTAATGTAGTACTTACTTCGAACACTTTGAAGTGTTTCACGGAAGTTAGTCTTCCTTCCATAGTTTGTATGGTGTCTTTTCTATGTTTACTCGAATCTATGCTCTATTCGTAGAATATACACGTTGTGTACATTGCTTCTCTCCAAAAAGCATATGGTAACTTGGACTCATTTAGCATTGTTCTAGCCATTTCCTACACTATTCTATTTTTCCGTTCAACTACACCATTCTGTTGTGGTGTTCTTGCTGCAGAAAATTGTCTTATGATTCCATGCTCTTCACAAAACTCATCAAATTTGTTAGACATAAATTCACCTCCTCTGTCTGATCTCAAACACTTAATCCTAGAGTTTGTCTCATTCTCAATCAAAGCTTTAAAATTTTTGAATTGATCAAAAGCTTCTAATTTTTCTTTTAGAAATGCAACCCATGTCATTCTAGTAAATTCATCAATTAATAACATAAAATAAGGATCACCTTGCAAGATTTGTGTTTTTGTTGGCCCACGTGAGAGATCGGTATGAATTAGCACTAATGGATTCATTCAGAGTACTCCTTTTTCTGAATCGACCCTTGTCTCCGCTTCCCATGTCGACATTGTCTATAGATAGTACTTTACGGTTTTGTGATCTTGGGTAAATCTCTCACTGCTTGTTTTGAGCTAATTTTTACCATGTTGTCAAAATTAATGTGACCCAATTTCTTGTGCCATAACCAACTTTCATCAATTTGACTCATGCAACACTTTTCTCCCTTCACATCACTTAGCATGTATAGGTTGTTCCTTGTTCTATTTGCATCATGTAACCCAATTACTGTATCCTTCTTTCTTTCACAACCCTCAAAGATAAAATGTGAGTGTATAACCTATATCACACATTTGACGTACACTTAAAAGATTATGTTTCAGTCCTTCAACGAGTAAAACATTTTCAACTTTAGCTTGACCATTTAATTTTATGTTACCTCTTCCTGTGATCTTGGTTGTAGTGTTATCTCCAAACTTTACTGTACCTCTACTGGCCTTTTTCAGCTTTAGGAACTTGCTTTTGTCACCTGTCATATGGTTGGAACATCCACTATCAATGTACCAAGGTTGTTCTTCATCTTGTGCATGGAGCACGGTTTGTACCAACATAGCCTCTTCCTTTTCTCCCTCCTTTATCTTTTGCCACACTTTCTTATTGTTGGCTTTCTAAATGATTTGTTTTCCCTCTTTCTCTTGCTTTGGCTTTTCTGTAATCTTACTCCGCTAAATATTGCTATGTGGCCAACTTGGTTGCATTCATAACATCTAATCACATGCTCATTCAAATTTGACAATGCAGAAAAAGAATTGTAGTTTCTAGCATGAAAATTTGATTCCAACTCTGAAACCTCGATCTACAGTCCATCATCTTATGACCAAAATTGTGACAGGAAAAACAATAACCGTAAAAAGAATACCTGGTCATGTAGGGTTTCCTCTGATAAGATAAACTTCTGAAACTTCTTATTGGTACCTTATTCCACTTGCTCTCTTCTTTGTTTTTGTTCTGTGGAGAATGATCTTCTTATTTCTTGTTGCTTTCTCCTTTACTGGAGCCTTTTAGGATATCTGCATAGTTGGCTTTCTTCTCTGGTTCTTTGGTCTCTTTCTTTTCTACTTCATTGAATCCAATACCACCTTTGGATGATTTTGGTTTCTATTCTCTCATAATGTTGCTCAACACCTTAGAAATTTTTTCAAACTTGAGTCTCTTGTTCAACTTTTCAATTTCCTATCTTAGTGCGACAATCTCTACCTCCAATCTCTTGCATTCTTTTTCTTTTGATTTCAGTTGTTCTCTGATCACTTCCTCTATTCTTTTTGCCTCTTCAACTTGGTCTTTAGATCAACAATAGTATTCTCATGTTATTTTTCAGCATGTAGATTTATCTTTGCTTCTTCATACTCTTGAAGTTACAATTTTTGCTTAAGGGTCTTCTTTTTGAGTCTCTTGATCTCACCCAAGGCACAAGATGAGTTCTTCTTCCAAGTTTACCTCACCTTCTTCATCAACTGCATCTTCAGCTTCCACTTCTCCATCTTCAAGGGCCATAAACAAAAGTTCTTCAATGTTACCTTCTGAATAATCTTCCTCTGAGCTATCATCTTCTCTGGTGCATAGACTCTTCTTGTTTTGGTTCCAGTTCTTCTTCTTTTCAAACTTCCTTTGCTTGAAATTCTTTTTGTAGAAAGGTTTACCTTTCTTTGTTTTGATAGGCTCTTCATCATCACTTTCACTTTTTGCATGTGGACACTTAGCTATAAAATGTCCAATCTCACCACAATTAAAACATTTAAAAGGAAGTTTACCTTTGTACTTGTTAGATCCTCTTTTCAGATTTTTCACCAATAGGGCTTCTTCTTCCTCATTGGATTCATCATCCGATTCAACCTTCTTCTCCTTTCCTTTTGAAGCTTTGAAAGCAGATTCTCTTTTTCTTGGCTTATCTAGTTCTGTTCTCATCTCATAAGCCATGAGTATTCCATGTAACTCATCCATTTTCATTTTATCTAGATCCTTAAGTTCTTCAATAGCTGAAAATTTAGCATCAAATCTAGGAAGTAGAGATCTTAATACCTTTTGTACTATTATTGGGTCTTCCATCTCTTCACCCAAGCCTTTGATCATGTTTACGGTCTCATCCACATGGAGTAGATATGCTACAATGTTCTCTTCCTCTTTCATCTTTAGACTTTCAAACTTTCTTCTATGTGTCTGAAGCTTTGCCATCTTTACTTTTGAATCTCCTTCATATAAACTGTTGAGCTTATCCCACATCTCCTTGGCAGTTTTGCAAAGCATAATCTTTACAAACTCTGAATCTGCTACACCACACAAAATAGCATTCATATCTTTAGCATTATTTTCACATGCTCTCTTACCAAATGGAGTCGGATCTGCTCGGTGGCGTTGCCTAATGCCGTATAGCCATTCTCAACCGAATTCCAAATATCATGTCTAAGAGAATTCAAATAGGTTTGCATCCTTATGCTCCAAAAGGCATAGTTTGATCCATCAAACAACGGAGCTTTATTTGTGGAGAATACTTCCTAAGCTACCATTGTTCTTTCTGATCTACCTTCTAGCTATTAAGCTACACAGAACAAACCTCGCTCTAATACCAATTGTTAGAAGCGCGGGAATACTGAGAGGGGGGTGAATTAGTATTTGACAACAAAAACTTTTTCTCCAACTTATTAATTTTCTACTTAAGATATTCAAATATGAAAGTAAAATGAGAGCATACACAAAAATCAAATGCACATAACACCAGATATACCATGGTTCACCCAGTGTGGGCTACATCCACCAAAAGAGACTGCTTGGATCTACTGTCCAAATCCAGCCAAAAAAATAGTGTTTACAAAGTGTGAGCACCCACTCACAGAAGACACCAATCTCCAAGCCGAACACCAATTCAGCCCTTGAATGCAAACACCACTGACTATGCAATCTCTGATTCGAAGCACCAACTTCTGGAGACACCAATCCCCAATCTAAAGCACCCACTCCAGAAAATATGCAATACAAATCAATGATAATTTCTCCTTCTATATTCTCTCTCTCACATACTCATACTCACTTAAGAGATTTATAATATCAGCTCACATACATATCACACTCATGCAAAATGCTCTCTTTCTCGCTCTACACAAAATGTGCACACAACACTTGCTTATATAGAAAGAAGGAGAGGAAAAACCATGTGCCCATACCATGGGCCAATTTGCTCCAAATAGAAATATTCTCTTACACATGTAAGAGTAACTTGTCTTACGCATCATAGAATCTCTTATACATCATAAAATCTCTTACGCATCATAAGCCGCCAAAGAATCTCTTACGCGTCATAAATCTGTCATAAAATCTCTTACACATCATAAGCTGCCATAGAATCTCTTACACGTCATAAAATCTCTTACACATCCGCCATGTGTCATAAGATTCCTTGGTGATGTTGAATATTAAAATATTCAAATTTTGACATCACACCAATTTTGACATGGATAAATATTTTACAAACACTAATGTTGTAATTTTGAATATTAAACAAATATTCAAACCTCAATATTTCCATCAACACTAATGTTGTACCTTTGACATCAATGAAAAAATACTCTCCATTAAGTACCCCCATGAATGAGTGCAAGGGATGAAACAATTACACAACCAATGCAAGTAGATGCAAAACATAAAATTCCCAATGCATAATAGGTTCTAGCGAAACTTCAAACAAATGTGCAACCATAAAGTGTATGACAATAGGGAAAATGGGAGGAAGAGATGGAAAAGAAGGAATAATATATTAAGGTAACAAAAAAGTACAATGTAATGTGAAGGACAAAACAAAACAACAATTACAAAATTCACAAGCTATTGAAGAAAAATAAAATGAAGAGGTTATTGAAAAAATCCAATAGGAAGAGGAAGAGAAAAAGTGTAAATAAAAGGAGGTCGAGTAGCAAAATAAGCAATCGCGCAAACAAAAGCTTAAAAACCACTATGGACAAATACCTCAAGAAGAAAAGAGGAAGTGTTGAGTATAAAACCACCAATCTTTCCATTCTTGTAGGAAGAAAATTTTCGTATTATCAAATAATTGGCATGTATCCCTAATAATATACTTTTGGGTAGTGCTAGCGAGGCCTCTTACATTCGTTGAGTATACTATCACAAGATAAATTTTGTTTTCTTTTATCTCTCTTCATCATCATCAAATAAGAATTAAAAGTTGTTAGCAAGATACAAATGATGATTTATTTTCATATAGTCATTAATAGTGAATGCTTGCATTTTGTATTGCATGTATTCATTATCATTGGGTGGTCACAAAGGGTTGTACTCTCTATAAAAACTAATTTATAGTCGAAAACCACTAAATTGTGTTCCACCTCTTGAGTGTTTGGCCTCTGATGGAGGTTGTGATGGATGAGATGTCATAGCTTGGGTATGGGAATTCAAGAAAACATGTTTTACTTGTGGTGTCCAAATAAGGATAGGTGCCTCATACTGGGGTAGTATGGGGAGCAGCCACCAATATCTTACCATAAGTTGTGAAAACTACATACAGTGTAGGGTTTGTAACTAGGAGTTGAAATTTTCCTCGCAAAGTATGATAATTGCTGAGAGTGACACTTATTAGTCACGATGGTCAATGTGTAAAAGGATGTTTGGGCACATTTAATCACCTAAGGTCTTGTTTTGGATGCAAGTGTGGGTTGGGCATTAACCATCATTAGGTAGTCCCTAATTTTATGATATATGGTTTTGGCAATGGAAACATGTATTAGGTAGGTGGATATACAACATGCGTTGTATCAACCTCTTATTTGCTAAATTTTATATCAATGGATTATTTGACATCCTTAGAAATGTCCACCTCAACATACAAACACTTTTAGTGGTCTCGCCACATAGAGCATTGGTTTCTCAAGCCCTATGCAATGACCAAGCAACTTAATTAACTAATCCACAAAGTTCTAGAGTGGAAACAACAAACCGGGTAATTCAATCCTTATCGGGATCTTAAGCTTTGCTTGTTTTATGACCGCAAAACACATGTCTAGTGAGAAAACACAACTAGTGTCTTTTGGATATTCAAAAAAGGGAAAATTGAGAATTTTTTTAAAGGGAATACTTTTAAACATATAAAATATGGCTTCGATTCTTTTTGAGGTCAAGTTCTCTATCGGTAGTCCACTTACTACGTAACACTTTGTATTATTTTGTTTATAATATAAAGACAGCCTCAAATAGGAAAAAGAAATTTGAGAAATAAACTTTAAAAGAATATTTATCAAATTACATACAAGATGTCTTAGAACATTATCTTACAAAAATTTTAAATTGATTTTTAAAATTGAAATCTAAAATATCTTCGAAAATATACAAAATATCTTTCAACTTTTTTATCACTTAATTTTGTATAAAAATATATTAAATTATCTTATACTTTTATAAATTTGAAAATCTCATCCATTACCACTTAAAACAAAAATAAATAAATAAAAACAAACATTCATAAAAAGAAATTGGAGAAATAAACTTTAAAAGTATATTTATCAAATTACATACAAGATGTCTTAGAACATTTTCTTAATAGAAAATTTTAAATTAATTTTTAAAAATCGAAATCTAATTTTTTTTTTGATTGAACACCTCTAAGGGTGTTATATAATTAGACAACTGGATTACATAGTTTAATGACATCTCTACCTAAATTCCAGATGGAATATATAGATTCAAAGACTGCAAAGTAAATATAAAATCTAATTATAATATTATTAAATATATAATTTTAGAAAAAGTTAAACCTAGATAGATTATTGGATTCGATTTAGTAAGATACATTATTGGAATCATCCGTGGGGTTCGACCCGACTTTGATGTTAACAACCACTCGCTTTGGAAAATGTTGGGTAACTACAGATTGTACTAAAATCAGTACAGTTGGAAAAATAGCAAGAAGTTATTCGAGCTATTTTGTTTGTTTCAAATGACTTCTAACGTCAAAGTCAATGTAAAAAAGAAAGCACTTTGGATGGTCTGTGGCTTTCATCATCTTTGATACGAAGTTACATACAGTGGATCATGGATGCTTGCATTTTTTCCTACCATGTGTACACGAATTTGCCTTGAATTTTTTCGCAGAATGTGCATTAGTTCCCATCTACTAAATTCGAATCCACAAATCAACGTCCCCACTTGGACGACTTAGCACGTCAAATAGGAAATAACATTCAAATAATAATAAATAGTCTTACTTAGTATTATAAACTTATTTGTTATCGAGTATTCCAAAATGAGTTTGATATCGAATGACGTTTGACTCAATGGTGAAGCTTGGCTCTTAATGAGCCCACGGGGTTCAATTCTCACCGCTAAGAAGTCGGGAGATACATTGTTAATAAGGGATGAGGCCAAGATCATGCCCATGCGAGGTGAATTTGGTGGAATGGATACCCTCGGTCCTTAAGCAACTAATCCTAAGAATTTGTGCACCGAACCCGTGCGCTTATTTGATTCAATAAAAATGAGTTTGAAATGTAATAAATACATCAAATTATCATCTAACGCTAGTCATTAAAATACAAATCATTGTGCGGTGGAAAGAGTTCCCTGATATTTGTGCATTCGTAGGCAGAGTTGGTGTATGCTCCAAATGTTTTTGCAAATTTTAATTGTATTTTACATTTCATAAAATAGTCTATTTGTCTTTATTTGACGTTAAGATATTTGGCAAGACTATCATTATCACTATAAACATTGATGCAAGGCTTCTAAGTCATATTCAAGTCCACAAGAACTAGCAAAAACAACTCACTAAAATTGTCTTTTACCTTACAAAGAATGAGGGTCTTTTTAACCATGAATCCTTATTTGTCTCTCAACTATGAAGTTTTGTTTCTTGGAGCCTTTACTGAGATTTGAACTCCATATGCCTATTTTCCTGTCCTTTACATGCAATTTTAACATAGAAAATGCTTGACAACAAAGGAAAATTGTGAGTTTCATTAGGTTCTATCTTGACTACGTTGTCTACTTTGGAGATCCATAATTTATCGTGCATGGTTGTGAATTTCTGCCCTTCTTATTTCTTTGTTTCTCCAATTTACCTGAAGGTCTTTGTCATCACACATAAATCAACTAAGTCACTCTTTCCCTCTCTTGCACTTAGGGTTTCAAAGTTATTAGCTTACTTTCTTGTGTCAAATATGTACTTTATTGTTAATTTATCATATGTGACTCTGTAATTAAGGTTTGACGCATAATTCTATTTTTGTTAAATCAATAGTTATTGTCTTAACTCAATATTACAAGACCCCTCAACTCAAGTTTCATGCTTGAGTCAAGTACCAGAAACAAAGTCTCCAAACAAACACCAAGAAGATAGCTTTTGACCCTCAAGAAGGAGTTTACACATCGTACATACACACTTAAATCATCCTAGACTCCCACAAGAATACTAGCAAAACCAAATTTGTCAAAAAGGTAAAGATTCCCACTCAAGAAATTTAAATTAGAGTTTTGGAGGGAAAACTCATACATGCCAAAATTTGAATTTTAAAGTCCTCCAATAACTTCAAATCACCCCAACTAGCCTACTTTGACCCTCAAAACCCGATCAAAAGATTTTTCCCTTCTAAGAGGATTTTAAGATGATTGTTGATCAGAGAACACTTGACAAAAAACACACAAGAAGTCGTAAGAAATAAGGTCATATTCAAAGGTGTGAATGGATAGGGAGAACACACGTGCGCGAAGGGTAAGTTTAGTTTTTCAGGACTTAGCCATTTTCGAGCATGAAGGTCTATTTTTAGAAGATGGCATGCAGAGCACACAACGAGGCAGAGACATGTGCGCCACACATTGTCTATTTTTGGAGGATCGGATACATAGTGTTTTTGCATAGATATAGGCTAAGAATAGGATTATCACTATAGTTAACTGACAAAAGTCTATTGTTAGCACACTTGCATGTGTGGCTATGTTTGTAAACGACACATGGCTATTAATAGCATGTGACCTATTTTTGGAATGGATAAGTGGTGAAGGGAAAGTCCCCACCCTATATATATGTAGTGAACTACGTAGTAAAGAGATGCACAGATAGGTGATGAATATACAAAGATATATGTATGTATGTATGTGTGCAAGTCTGGATTATTGTATCAGATCCATGCACGCATAGCGTAGAACATTATTGTTGTAAGAAGCTTCTGTATTATTGTTATTATTAATGTATGGAAGATATTGGCTAAACCTGAGTGTCATTCCTGTGTGTAGTTGGATATTGCATATTCTTGTTTCCATCATGATTATTATTTAAATTTATTCTTCCTTAGATCTAGATCTGTCATGCACTATAGAATGATGTATTAGTTATGGATTGTATGCTTTAAAGTCTTCATCATGCTAACATCCTACTACAACAACCCTAAAGAGGACTGGTACCTTTGCACTCTTGGGTGAGCACTCAATCTAAGCTAAGTGATGTGCCAATGCACATCTAGGGTGTTACTAGTAAAATATATGCTACATCATTGGTTCTATTTCTGGGACCTCATTTTCAGTTATTTCTAGGATGGTTCATGATGAAGACGTACCAGGTTAACTCTAGAAAGTGTTGAGGAGTGGATACACTAATCTGGAGGAAGAGTATGCACAAAGGTTCAACACTGGATCTGAGTTTAACGCACGCACTTGGGTGGAATAGAATATGTATGACAGTTTATATGATAGCTTCTTCGATATTTTCCTGGTAGTGCTGCATTTAATGGTTGGTTACATATGCATCTAAATGGAATTGGAGATATCACACACTTATCTCGAACGCAGGAAAAATTTCAAGCCCTTTTTGATATTGATCCGATCTGGACTCACGCTATAGATACGTGGTTCCGTGGTGTTTTAAACAGTTATATTCTGGAGTATTCAATTTTGACGTACTCTTTCCCGGAGGTAGCTGAATTCCAATTTTTGCAGTATCCCATAGGAACATATTTACAAGGTATTCCACTGGCAATCAAGATCTTGATGGTAACCCTAAATCTGGAAGACAAACCTATAGCTAGCTAAACCTCACCACGCATGGGGGCAGGAACATGATTGGTGAAAGATGGCGGACCTATTAGTAGTAAGGTAGAGGGAAGAAAGGTGGCTTAAGTATAATGAGGTGCGTGAGAGGGAGATAGAGAAGCATCGTGACATTGCAGAGTGGATGGTGTTGAGGAGGGAGATGGCTCATGAAGGATTTGGAGCTCACAGTAGAAGATGTGGAGCCGAGCATTAGAACTCCCCATCTAGGAAAGCATGTCAGGGAACCCTCCTCAGCCTCACAAGGAAGTGCGCAAGTAGAGATGACTGGACCGCGGTGCGTGCATCTGAACCCACTTGATAACCTAGCCCTTGTGCATGCTTTTTGAGTATCTAGTATGACAAGTAGTCAAGAAACAAATTTGGGAAGTAAGAGAACCGAGAGTAAGTGAGAAAGCAAGTACATCAATGGTAGGGAAGATGACTTCATTGTTAGTTGGGGGTACATTTTTAGGTGTATCATCGCATAGAATGTGAGTGTGCAAAATTTTGGATTCACCTTTGGAAGTGGAACTACTTCACAGACGGTAGGGGTTTAGTATAGTACTACTATCATAAAGCAAAGGGGAGTATGTCTATAGGTCCTATTCCAACTACAAGTGGAGGATTCAGAGGTATAGGTGGTTCTATTTCTGGTGGATCTAGTGGTTTTGGAGGCAAAGGAAACACATGAGGTTTTGGATCATGTGGGCAAGGCCCGTAGGAACCTCAGAATATTTACATGGAGATGTCTCTTCATCTCCCAAAGTATAGAGGCATAGAAGATGTTGCTGAGCATGTGCACATGTGTGAAATCTTATGGCACGTGAAAGGGATCATGGCTTCTAAGCGTAAGGAAAGTTAATTTACTACTACATTATAGGGACGTGCACACACAGCTGGTATAGGAAGTTTGACCTTGATCAAACTTGCGTGGATTATTTGGCATTGAAGGATGCTTTCTTAAAATAGTTCTATATCCCGAAGTTTGAGTAGAAGAGTATAAGCACGCTCAAAGATATCAAACAAGACACTATTGAGAGTGTGCGTGAGTATGATGCCCATTTTAAAACACTTCTATCTAATATTTCCTATGATATTCACACAAGCCAACATGCACAATGGTTTGTTGGAGGATTGATTACACCATTTAGAAGGGCGTTGTCACATAAGACATACACTGATCCGCATGAGGTATTGGAGGCAGCCCTACGTGCTGAGGTAGTTGGGAGCATTGACACTGGTGTTAGCCCATTCTTAGAGGCATAGATTACAGCTATGGCAAAGTAGTTAGAGAAATTATCGACAAATTCAGCCCATGAAACGCACTCAGGGATTTGGTGTACAAATTGTGAGGTGGAAGGTCACACCAAGGATAGTTGTCCTCGTAGTTCCATATGTTCATTGTTGTTAGGCTATGAGATTTGTCATTTTAATCATGATGCTAGCCACCGTCCTTTGTTACAGTGCGTGATAAGGAAGAACATATCTGTTATTGTAAAATTTTCTGGTCCACGACCCATGACACTAAAGATTGTAGATTGATTGGTCAGATCCATGATTCTATAGACATTGGGGTATGACAGACAAGTGTAATGGAGAATTCTAAAAAAGAATGAGCACCAGGATCTGGATCACAATAACCGCACCGTGCATGACGGGAATGATGGATGTTTTAAAAGAGTTCATGGGAGAGTATGTGGATATCTAGGTGGATATAAAGGACGAAGCCGTGGTGGAGGAAGAGGTGAGTTCCCTCATGGAACATGTTATACATGTGGATCTCCTGATCACTATAGGTGCAAATGTCCCAAGAATGTCACATGTTTTTTTTGTGGAAAGAATCATAGCTATGAGGAGTTTCGGACTTGTATGAGCATCTTAGAAAATAGCATAAGTAGGAGAACAAAGGCACAGGGATGGTTAGAATCTAGCACATGGTGGAGAATCTACAGATGCCCAAGTTAGCACCAGAACCTGAGGCATTAATCGTAAAGATTACCACACGAGTTGAAGTGGCACACACAAAAGAGGCATTGCACAAAAGCCTACATTCACAAACGAGGAGGTTTTAAATGAGGTACCCAAATTCTGATCATCATAAGGAAGTCTATCAAGAGACCATGGAAGTCCTCAAAATCTTCAAGGTGAAATACAAATCTTAAAAGAGCAGTCAAGAAAGATGGAATAGAAGAAAGAAGTAGGAAAGGTCCCATCCGATATTGATGACATTAGAGAGGTATGTAAAATGCTGACGCCAAGAGAAAATTATTCCATTATTAGGAAATTGGTTGAAGGGGAACACTCCACACGTGAGCACTGAGAATGAATGACAAATCCTACATGTAAATATTCCCCCTGATAGCATTGACTATGACAAGGAGATTACTCTTAATGTTGTTGTGGATGGATGGCTGTTGAGTAATATCTTGATTGATATAGGTGCGGAGGTAAATGTTCTTACCCTAGATGCATGGGTGTAGATGGGGAGACCTCCATTGTAGCCATCATCTAATGTGTTGTTTATGGCTAATAGGACTAAGGCCACTCCCATAGGAGTTTTAAAGGATGCATCCATAAAAATACAAGGGGCCAAATTCACTGGAGATTTTGAGGTACTAGCACTCGCAGAAGAAGATAACTTTTCAGCTTTACTTGGGCACCCTTGGTGTTATGTAAATAATGTTGATTTATGGTTCAACAAAGGATACATCAGTTTTGAAAACAAGGAGGAATGAGTTGTAATCCCATTAATAGATGGTAAATCTACACCGTATGTTGAGCCTTTGAGTGAGGAGGATTTAAATAGAATTTATGTGTGTGTTATTCAGACCTAGAGGTCAATGATCCATCAAAGGAGGGCATTCTTCAGTGGGAAGATTCTCAATCTATTAGTGATACTATGAGTATTGCTTGTGATAATTGGGCTCATGGTACTTATGAACTCATAGGGCGCGAAGTAAAAAGCATGATTGCACGGAAGAATGGACTTCACTTTGTTCAATGAATAGGTAGCTCAATACCTTGGTATACTAGGGTGGAAGATCTTCCAATATTTTTGCAAGCCATGGAGGCATAGTGGAAAGATCAAGTTAAGAGAAGAGACATGTTAGCATATACCTTGCGTGGGACAGTAGCGCATGCGTTGGTGGGTGGTTCACAGAGATAATATTATGGACTGGAATGAGATCAGAATCACACTAACTACTAGGTTTTACAGAAGAAATGCACCTACGTAGATCTGCACTTATCATGGTGATAAACCTATTCAACATCACATCCAACAGTGTGAGAGACTCTAGACCAGTGGGACAAGAAGCATTACCACCTTCACTCTAGGTGCATAAATTATATTCCACTCTACAAGGATGCACATGCGCTTGGTATGTATATGTAGAACTACATAGAGAGACTGGAAATTGAAAAATTTGACTACAGGAATGATCTAGACCTTTGACTACTTCTTGACCAAACCTCCAGTAGAAGAGGCATTAAAATTTGTCAAGCGCTTAACTATGGGAGATAGTGTAAAGGTGGAAGAGCTCATTCAGGAATTATTTGGTGAGACAGAGTTAGGAGCGTGCTTTGAAGAAGAAGAATAAATGGACTCTATACTACTTGAATGTGCTTGCCTTGAGAAAGAAAAAGGAAAGATGGTTTATATAGTGGATGACGAGGAAGTTGAGAACCTAGATGTGGAACATTCACAAGGAGTGTAAGGTCTTAGACAGTGCAGATAAGGATATACATGCATATCATGAACCAATGAAGACAAAGAAAGTAAATATTGGATCGGAGACTGAGCCTAAAGAGGCCATAATTGGGGACTATTGGTCAAAATCGGAAGTGGAAAAAATCATTGAGTTACTCAGGGATTATCAGGATTTATTCCCTCGAGGATATCATGAACTTAAAGGCATGCATGAATCACTAGGGGAAATGAAGATAAAGCTTAAAGAAGGTGTGTGCCCGATTAGAAAGAGACCTTATAGAATGAATCCCAATTTGTGCGAAAAGGTAAAAGAAGAGATTGACAAAATGTTGAAATCTGGAATCATTCAACCCCTAGACGAGTTAGAATGGGTTAGTCCAATGGTGATCAGTATCAAGAAGGATGGTCGGATTCGAATCTGTGTAGATTATAGGGAGCTGAATGCTACATGTGTAATGAACCCCTTTCCTATGCCATTCAATGAGGAAATACTGGAAGGCGTGGCAGGGTGTGAAATCTATTCATTTATAGATGGGTTTTTTGGGTATCATTAGGTTAGGATTACCTAGGAGGATCATGAAAAGATAACTTTTACTACTGAATGGGGTAGTTTTTCCTATACCGTGATGCCTTTTGGACTGAATAACGCATGTTGTATTCTCACAGATAGTTGTGCAAGCATTCAAATATTTTATTCAAAACTTCTTATAGGTGTATCTAGATGATTGGATAGTATATGGGCTTATTAAGGATCACTGTGACAATTTGTGCTTAATGTTTGAACGATGCAGACAATTGAGTATCTCTTTGAACATCAAGAAGTGCATATTTTCTACACCTTTTGGAATACTGTTGGGACACATAATCTGCAAGGAAGGTTTGCTAGTTGATCCAACTAAGGTTATAGTGATTCTAGGCCTGGAAGCGCCAACCAGTCAGAGTGAGGTGCACGAGTTTTGGGTCACACAGGATATTATAGAAAATTCATAAAGGGGTATGCAAAATTTTCCACACCTTTGGAGGAGTTACTGAAGGGAAAAGGTACATTCTATTAGGAGAACCGCATAGAGAGTGCATTTGAGATATTAAAAGAGAAACTTACTACTACGCCTATCTTGTATTTTCCTTCATGGGACCAACCATTTCATGTATATGTGGATGCCTTTAGCATGGCCATTGGCGATGTGTTAGCTCAAACTAGAAAGGTATTATCGATCATCCTATATTTTTTTCTAGTAGAAAGTAACTCTTGCTTAATAATTATACAACTACGGAGCGCGAAGCTTTGTCAATGATTTATGCATTACACAAGTTCAAAAAGTATTTTCTAGTTACACCATTTGTGTTTTATACATATCACATGGCATTGAAGTACTTGGTGAACAATCTCATCTTACAGGGGCACATATGTCTTTGATGGGTAATTTTATTTCAAGAGTTTGATTTCACTGTTGTGGTAAAACTAGGAAAAAGTAATTTTGGACCAGACCACTTGTCTAGAATTCATTGAAGGGAAAAAGCACAAACAATTGAAGAAAACATGCCAGATGCGCATTTATATAGGTTGCAACGCACCATCATAATTAGAAGACATTGTGATCTGTTTATGGACTGGTGTGGCACCTGAAGGAATGAAGGCCTTAGAAAAGAAACAACTTGCTATATGTGCGACACCTTTATGTTGATAAATGGTGACTGTACAATTTAGAAAGATGAAGTATTATGTCGTTGTGTGTATTAGAGCATGAGCACCGGGATATAATGGAGGAGGCTCATGGTGGTATTATAGGTGGCCATTATGTAGGTGATGCTACTATGCACAAGATCCTACTTGTTGTATTATGGTGGGAAACATTGTATAAAGATTGTAAGGCATATTGTAAGGTGTGTGATCATTATCAACTTCTAGGAAAGCCAAGGCAATGAGATGAGATGCCTTTAAGACCAATTACTAGTGCATAACCATTTGAGAAATAAGATATGAACTTTGTATGACCTATTTCTCCGGTGCCGCGTAGGATGGATCGCATTATATCATTACTTACATAGATTATCTCACTGAGGTGGGGAAAAAGCAGCACCTACGAAGGACTATATAATAAGCTAGCTATAACAACTCGGTTTCTATGGGAAAATATTCTTACAAGGTATGGATGTCCTTTGAGTTTAAAAAGTGATAGGGGAACACATTTTTTGAATGAGACAATCGGGATCCTATTAGATGATTTTATGGTTGCACACCATAAGACTACACCTTATCATCCTAAGTAAAATGGAACTACCGAGGCTTTCAACAAGATTTTGAGCCGGACATTGAAAAAATTTGTGATGTTGGAAGAAAGGATTGGGATGAAAAGTTTTCTATTTTTATTTGGCATATATAATAAATTATAAGAGATTGAACAAAGCCACAACATTTCGGTTGGTGTTTGGTGCAGAAGCTCCTCAAAAGCCTCAAAACCCTTGTATTAGAATGACAAAAATCTCCTAATCCCAAAAATATTTTTATTAATGCTCTAAAAATCACCACACATATTTAAAATAACATTTAAACATCATACATGGTCGTAATTATCATGTACCATTCAAATTATTTCGTTTAATGGGCCTAGTGGCTCATTGCCTTCACCAAACACTTGTTTCCAACACCTGTCTTCACCTTTTGGATTAAAGGTCACACAAGAACACCTCAAATATGGAATGTGACAACCATATGGAAATTGAAAGACCTGTAGAAAAATCCTAAATAATTTAGAGCTCATAAAACATTCACCTGCTCAAACCACAACCACTTTTGTCTTCACCAAAACAAGTCGCAAAAAAATAGTTTTCAAAAATAAGCTGATAAACACACTTTATTTCACATCCAAGACCTTGAAATGAATTAATAATATTAAAAATTCATCCCTCTTTAATCCCAGGTGATATGAAGCTTTAACTCATCCATCACATGTCTCAAACAACTCAATACTTCAACAAGAATAACCCTATCCCTGAAACTTCCACTATAAAATTATTCACAAAATGACTTGAATAACACATCAAAATACCTCACCAAGAATCAATGAATACCTCATTAGAAAAATATATGAATTATATTTCCAACACAACTTGAATCATAACTCCTCTAACTCCTCATATAGCTCTTTTGCCCCAAAATTGCCCTTTGACAGTCAACCTAAATATGGCACATTTTCCATTTCTATGCATCCTCATGACCTGAAACCTCTTTTTAAATCAAGAAAAACTCATGGGATTTTATAAATGCTAATTTATTCATTACCTCATTTGGAAAACTTTTCCACAAACTGGAACACTTGAGAAAATTGCATTTTCAGGTAGGGCCCACATATCACCACATGCTCTATCATACATTTCTAGAAATCTGGAAGAGTCCTCTACAAAAAAAATCATTACTTTTTAGGAACCAATCAAAACTGGGTTGATACAAGAAATTTTCTATTAGGGTTTAGCTAGGGTTTCAAACCACTTTATCTTGTTAATGATCATTCATAAAAATGTGATGATCAAACCACCTCATTATTTTTGTAAAACCTTAATAACTAGCCTTAGAAGATACCCCAAAGATATCAGGTCCCCATGAAAAGAACACATCTCACAACGAGCATCAAAAGATCCATATTTGTTCTAAAACACATTGTTACTTACCCAGTTTTTCCAAAATTGCATATCTTCAAATTTCTTCTTCAGAATGACCTAAAATTTTCATGAAGCATCATGAAAACATCTTATAACTTCTCAAACTCACCAAATATCTCAAATTCATATAAAAATATCTAGGCACAATGACTTACCTATGTCAACATGTCTGTTTCTCATTGTTTCCTTCCCAAGGACCTCATATAAGCACAAAACTAATGAATAATGACATGAAACTCACCATACACCTTAGGTACACTACCACCATACTGCTATCACGCTCCACCAAGACTAATTTTTTCCAAATATCACACCTTCACCACATTCTAGAATGATCTGTATCAACCATGACATCTCATGTAAAGACCATGTTTACCTCATACCAACCCATGGATACCCATGAAACATCATACTAACCATGTTTGACCTCAAGAAATCAACCAATCACCTCAAGAGATTTTCATGCAGTGACTCAGCTCACTAAACCATACACCGAACACCTTAGAACATCACCAAACTTGAAAATCTTCATGCTTGACCATTGACTAACACCACATGGAGATACATACAACACTATGACACCCTTTTACATCAATGGGGTTAACATCAATGACAAAAAAACCAAAAATGGAAAAAAATCATGTTGCACATTTTGCATGACAACATTAACATAGTAATTTTATCCATCATCAGCTCCTTAGTTATCCTCATTTTCATTTAAGTCACATCATGCATGTTTATTATTGATATATACCTCTTCTCACCTAATTGTCGATATCCCTAGTAGGGGTCTTTCCTCTATCTTGACCACGGGCCTTAGAAACCCTAAGTTGACCTAGTTTAGGGATTACTACCCTCTAGATATGTGACCCTAGAACTCATTGTAGCCCCTTTAAGTCTACCCCCTTGTGTGTCAATACATGTGTGTTTCCCACATGTTACCTCTATACCCTTGCAAAATGGATGATTTAAGAGTGCAAGATATTGAGACACATCTTTGGCCCGCATATCTGATTTTCATGTTTGTATATAGTTTTTGTGCCTTTTTTGTTATCTTACAGTCCAATTTGATAGTAGGTTCCATGGTGAAAAGAATTTTTTGGGGCAGTTCAAAATGCATGCATTCAAATTTTCATGCTTGTAAAAAAATCAGCATTTTGGTCTATTTTTAAACAGGTATCTGCTCTCATTAAGGGTCAAATGCTTCAATTTGTCCAACCTTGGAAAATTTAGATTTTTGGGAATTTTTTTAGAGTTATTTCATTTAGCCCCAAGTGATCATATGTAGTCAAGTTTTCAGTTCCCCTTCCTTAGAAATTTAGTATTTTGGTGACAGTTTGGAAGTTTTTAAAAAACTCCCAAAATCAGCTTTAAGAGTAGACCAAGGCAGCTCCAGATCATCTTCTAGTATAAGCAATTCTTCATCTAGATTCAAGGGGCAAGAAATTCAAGTTTTGATTAGTTTTTGGGTTGACTCCATGCCCAATGGATTGCTTCAAGTCCACTGATCTCATATCTACTAGGAAGATATTCCCATTGAGTCATCAAATTGTTGTCCAAACTTCCCCCTAGGGCTATTTTGAGAACTTACAATTTCATTCCATAGTTGGAGCATCCATTTTTATGGTTATCAAGTTTTCCTGGGTCCTCCATGTATCTCAACATGTTGTGTGTCACATGCTTTCCATCCTCGAGCCCTGACAGTCTTCCTTGTTTCAAGGTTTCAAGTCCTAAATGCATTAGAACATGTCGGGTTCAATGCATGTCATGTGTCATATGTTTTCCGGACTTGAAACCTTGACTTGTAATGTGTCAAACTTTTTAAGGTGTCGACAGGTTGTGCAAGATCCTGGGGTCAAAGGTGATGTGGCGGAATTCCATGGGATTCTCAAGTAGATGTGTTTTGTAGACTCTAAGTCCTGTGGAATAAGCCAAAATTAAATGAAACATTAAGTTTATGATAAGGTAGGTCAAAGGTCGAACCCCTGTAACTAATTAGAATGTGACACATGGCGCAAGTGTAAGGCAAGTTAAAGAGACACATGTCATCATTCCGTGGGCATTGTCCTATGGACTTCAAGTATGCGGAATAAGATAGATTCAATAAGTTTTGAAGTCAGTGCAGAGAAAAGGGTAAATTTACAAACACATGGGAAAATAAAACACGTAGGCAAGGAAATCCCCGAAATGAATCAAACATTGCCATGTGTCAATCAGGTGTTCCCATAGCTCTAGAAATTCAAATGGCCATATCTTCGACCCTCTAACTCCAAATTTAACAAATTTGGTCTCATTGGAAAGGTCTCATCAAGATATTCAATTTAACATCATGAAATTCTAAATTTTGTTAGGTTATATCGGTGAAAAGGGGAAAAATAGTCCCAACATTAAAGATGTAGTTCCAAGTAGCTCAACCACACGCATTTGATGAAGCATGGCTCTTACCTTCTCATACAAGAAAACTGGCATGGGGGAATGGGTTTGATAGAGGTTCCATGATGATTTTAAGATATTTAATGCATGTTTTTGGTGGTTTCATCTAGAAATATGGTTTTCCCTCTCTTTTCCCTCCTCACTCTCTCTCCCATCTTCTATATATTGTAAAATTATGCTCATTTGTAAAGGTTGGATCCTCTCATAATAAAAGGGCATCATTCATTTAGAGTGTTACAAAAGTGTATTGAGTTGTTGGCCTTATATTTAGAACTTTTAATGTCATTTTGCCTTATTTATGTAATGTAATGGATGCATCCCTTTAAAGCAATAAAATTCATGTTTTGTGGCTATTCTTTGCCCTAGCTTGTTTTATTGCATTTTATTTCCTCTTCATCCATTATAGGTGTGTTGCATATTATTTCACACTTTATCGGGGTTATTTATATTGTATTGTGTGAAAATGGAATCTTAAATGTTGTTTCGGGTTTGTGGCTCCTAAGTCTACCCTCTCTTTACCCATTTTATCTCATTTTCCCTCATTACGAGTGGCTTCCCCCTCTTCTTGGTTATCACCCTCTGTTATCTTTAGATTTCCCTTTTATACATCTCTATCTTCCTCTAGTCCTTTAGATTCTTAGATTAGAATTATATAGTTACATTTCCATCTTTAGGAATAGTTTATCATTAGGAATAGGTAGAGGAATTTCACCTTCTCCGGAGGTATGTCTTAAGAAGCAAGCTCCCACACTTGGAGAAGGTCCCATGTTTCCTCAAAATATTGGGTCTCTCATGTTGATTCAGGCCATGGTGCAATTTTGAGATCCAACAGTTACTAATGTATAGATCTATACAACAACCACATCAAGTTACTAATATTTAGCGGAAAGTGAACTTTAGAGGCAAGTTGGCACACCTTCCAATCAAATATCTATTGTGTAAAAAGAAATTAAGAGGGTATATCCAAGGATAAATGAATAAAAAATGGTCACCTCACATTCATGAAATATATAAGGAGGAAATTGAGTGGAAAAATGGTTAAGCGCATTCTTGCAAAAATGTGAAACTAAGAGCAACATACAAGAAATTTGAAGAGTTGTAAAATTTTGGGAGTTTGAAAATTTCAATGCAAAAATTATAAGGGAAATAAAAAACCAAAGATGGTAGATCCATTCACCCGCACCATTGGATATAGATTTCAATATGTGATGGAGGAAAAGGTATTACATTCCTTTTTAGTGATCCAAATAAGGAAGACATGGGTATCTCCATAATGCTTTGGAAAATAAAATGTAGTGAACCACTAAATCATGCCCTAACAGTGAGATGCAAACAAGTTTGGGGCACAAAAAGGACCTTATTCTATTTCAAAATCATGGATGAGAAAATTGTAAAGAAAGATCCAGTGTGAGGGATGGTTGCAGATAGGCTAGCAAGGTTACCACATTTTGGAGATCACCCGAACTTATGGAAATGATCCTAAGAGACTATTACAATGAATCCATCTAGTTTAGTGCACAAGATGTAGTCCCAATCACCATAGACATAGATTTATGAGCCATTATATTTCCAAACACATGTATATCCATATTATCATTCAAAATCACTAGACCACTAGTCAAGCAATCAATTGCTACCATTTATGGTCTGTTGTAAAAAGGAAGGGGAATCCCATTGGGAGGCATTGTGAATCAACCGATGTGGATTCTAGTAGAGAATTTGGTAGAAAGATATTGGAAAGCCATGTGTGGAAGTAAAAAATCTCTAGGTGCAATCAACATCATAACATAGATGTGGGAGGATGGACATGAATTCAACTAGCCAAAATTCCTAGACCACATCTCAACAACAATGTATAGAACATAACTCAAATTGTTAGGAAAACATTTATGTATCAATGGTTGGTCATGTTGCTTTTTTTTACTCATTGGAAAACCCCAAAGGGAATAAAAGGTACAATATACTTATTACCCATATGAGAGGTTTGAATACATTCCACCCAATCCATATATCATATATGATGATACAAAAACAATAGGAGTTTGGATCAAGTAGATCAGATAGACACTTAGTGAAAAACCCTAGATACCATTGGAATATTATGCATACACAACTCCATATGCCAAGATAACTTTTTTACATGATGGGGTCATACCATGATCCGAAGGATTACACACCAAGCAACCAAAGACGCTCCCATTTTTTCTCACCTCGGAGATAGCACAAGTAGAGTTAAGAAGGAAACACATGGGCACAATTATCACACATGTCCAACCATTGTGCACTAAAAGACCAACATAACATATTTTGGGATGCTTATATGGCATTAAAACTATGAAAATGGAGGCCGAAGTGCGACCCATAATGTAAATATATCTTCCATCAAGAAGGAAGGAAAAAGGTAAGAAAAAGGCCACCACACAACCAAAGAAATCCTCACCACGGGTTAAAATAGACCCAAGATTACCTAGTTAGTTTTATAGGATGGATTTTGATAAAATGAAGGTTGATAGAAAAATATTTCATGTAACGACAGTTGAAGAAATGGGCACCAATATGTATCTCCCAAAAGAGTGAGAATGGCACATTTGGAAGAAATGATGATGGAACAAGCTACAAAATGGAGCATGAAAGTGAAGAAAAGCGTTGAACTTCTACTCATGCCAAAATATCTCATGATCACTATTGGGAATGAATATATCACATAGGAGCAAGTGATCATAAACATAAACAAAGGCATCAAAGACATGGGAGTGGTTGTGAAAGCTGAACTATTCTTGTAAGGGTCAACATGATAGTGCTTAAGGGATAAATGTCAATGTCATATTACAAGAAAAGGAGGATACATACCATCCCTTTCATAGTAGTGAGGAGATTACATGCAAGAGAGGAAACAACACTTATAGGTTAGGGATTCATTACATGAAGAAGGGCCTCGCTCCCTCAGGAGGAGATAACTCAACAAGATACCACACATCAAATTAATAATACATTTTTTTATGAAAGAGAATATGATCACAAAAGAGGTAAAAAGAAAAGTTTCATAACATGATAAAGCTCGCAGTCCCTAAGTCCGCAACACAAAAAATGTTAATACAACTTCTCCTCCTCCATCTCCACAATGCTTAAGTACCCCCATGAATGAGTGCAAGGGATGAAACAATTACACAACCAATGCAAGTAGATGCAAAGGATAAAATTCCCAATGCATAATAGGTTCCAGAGAAACTTCAAACAAATGTGCAACCAGAAAGTGTAGGACAATAGGAAAAAAGGGAGGAAGAGCTGAAAAAGAAGGAATAATATATTAAGGTAGCAAAAAAGCACAATGTAATGTGAAGGACAAAACAAAACAACAATTACAAAATTCACAAGCTATCGAGGAAAAATAAAATGAAGAGGATATTGAAAAAATCAAATAGGAAGAGGAAGAGAAAAAGTGCAAATAAAAGGAGGCTGAGTAGCAAAAATAAGAAAACCATGCAAACAAAAGCTGTAAAAACCACTACGGACAAATACCTTGAAGAAGAAAAGAGGAAGTGTTGAGTATAAAACCACCAATCTTTCCATTCTTGTAGGAAGAAAATACTTTTGGGCATTACCGATGCCTCTTACATTCGTTGAGTATACTATCACAAGATAACTTTTGTTTTCTTTTAGCTCTCTTCATCATCATCGAATAAGAATTAAAAGTTGTTAGCAAGATACAAATGATGATTTATTTTCATATAGTCATTAATAGTGAATGCTTGCATTTTGTATTACATGTATTCATTATCATTGGGTGGTCACAAAGGGTTGTACTCT
Source organism: Taxus wallichiana var. yunnanensis (assembly GCA_018340775.1). NCBI lineage: Eukaryota > Viridiplantae > Streptophyta > Pinopsida > Cupressales > Taxaceae > Taxus > Taxus wallichiana. The sequence goes on along the minus strand of CM031236.1, from coordinate 1,979,335 downwards.
CTGTAAAAAAACTAATTTGTAGTCGAAAACCACTAAATTGTGTTCCACCTCTGAGTGTTTGGCTCGATGGAGGTTGTGATGGATGAGATGTCATAGCTTGGGTATGGGAATTCAAGAAAGATGTTTTACTTGTGGTGTCCAAATAAGGATAGGTGCCTCATACTGGGGTAGTATGGGGAGCAGCCACACCGTGTCTTACCATAAGTTGTGAAAACTACACAAAGTGTAGGTTTCAGTAACTAGGGGTTGAAATTTTCCTCACAAAGTATAATAATTGTTGAGAGTGACACTTATTAGTCACGATGGCCAATGCGTAAAAGGATGTTTGGGCACATTTAATCACCTAAGGTCTTGTTTTGGACACAAGTGTGGGTTGGGCATTAACCATCATTAGGTAGTCCCTAATTTTATGATATATGGTTTTTCAATGGAAACATGTATTAGGTAGGTGGATATACAACATGCGTTGTATCAACCTCTTATTTGCTAAACTTTATATCAATGGATTGTTTGACATCCTTAGAAATGTCCACCTCAACATACAAACACTTTTAGTGGTCTCGCCACATAGAGCATTGGTTTCTCAAGCCCTATGCAATGACCAATCAACTTAATTAACTAATCCACAAAGTTCTAGAGTGGAAACAACAAACTAGGTAATTCAATCCTTATCAGGATCTTAAGCTTTGCTTGTTTTATGACCACAAAACACATGTCTAGTGAGAAAACACAACTAGTGTCTTTTGGATATTCAAAAAAGGGAAAATTGAGAATTTGTTTTAAAGGAATACTCTTTAAACATATAAAATATCTTTGAACTTTTTCGTGCCAATTATTTCCTCTTTGAATTTTCTTTAAATATTTTGTTCTTTTGCGAATATAAAAACTACTTTATTATGATTTAAATATGTAATTGAATCCTATAGAAACCGATTAATTATTATTTTTTAAAAGAAAAATGAAATAAAATTGTAACAATTACTTAGAAAAAGTTGAATATTCAAAGAATGGAAAATTCAAAGGAACATGGTATAAAGGAATACTCTCAAACATACAAAATGTCTTCTTCATTAAGTCGAGAACATTCAGAGAAAATAAATTTTGAGGAACAAAAAATAAATAAATTAATTAAACATACAAAATATCTTCCAACTTTTTTATCACTTAATTTTGTATAAAAATATATTAAATTATCTTGTCCTTTTATAAATTTGAAAAATCTCATCCATTATCAGTTTAAAACAAAAATAAATAAATAAAAACAAACATTCATAAAAATAAATTTGAGAAATAAACTTTAAAAGAATATTTATCAAATTACATACAAGATGTCTTAGAACATTTTCTTAACAAAAAATTAAATTAATTTTTTAAAATTGAAATCTAATTTTATTTTTTTAATTGAACACTCTAAGGGTGTATAATTAGACACTGGATTACATAGTTTAATGACATCTCTACCTAAATTCCAGATAGAATATATAGATTCAACAGTACAAAGTAAATATAAAATCTAATTATAATATTATTAAATATATAATTTCATTTTAAAATTAAACCTAGATAAATTATTGGATTCGATTTAATAAGATACATTATTGGAATCGTCCGTGGGTTTGACCCCAACTTTGATGTTAACAACCACTCGCTTTGGAAAATGCTGGGTAACTACAGATTGTACTAAAATCAGTACAGTTGGAAAAATAGCAAGAAGTTATTGGAGCTATTTTGTTTGTTTCAAATGACTCCTAATGTCAAAGTCAATGTCAAAAAGAAAGCACTTTGGATGGTCATGGCATTTCATAAATAGTCTTACTTTGATACGAAGTTACATACAGTGGATGCTTGCATTTTTTCCTACCATGTGTACACGAATTTGCCTTGAATTTTTCGTGAATTTTAATGTGCATTAGTTCCCATCTACTAAATTCGAATCCACAAAATCAACGTCCCCACTGGAGTCACTTAGCACGTCAATAGGAAATAGCATTCAAATAATAATAAATAGTCTTACTGAGTATTATAAACTTATTTGTTATCGAGTATTCCAAAAAATGAGATTGAAATGTAATAAATACATCAAAATTACAAATCATTGTGCGGTGGAAAGAGTTCCCTGATATTTGTGCATTCGTAGGCAGAGTTGGCGTATGTTCCAAATGTTTTGCGAATTTTAATTGTATTTTACATTTTATAAAATAGTCTATTTGTCTTTATTTGACGTGAAGATATTTGGCAAGACTTTCATCATATTACAAGTCACTATAAATATTGATGCGAGGCTTCTAAGTCATCAAGAAGGAGTTTACACATCGTACATACACACTTAAATCATCCTAGACTCCCACAAGAATGCTAGCAAAACCAAATTTGTCAATAAGGTAAAGATTCCCACTCAAGAAATTTAAATTAGAGTTTTGGAGGGAAAACTCATACATGCCAAAATTTGAATTTTGAAGTCCTCCAATAACCTCAAATCACCCCAACTAGCCTACTTTGACCCTCTAAACATGATCAAAAGGTTTTTTTCCTTCTAAGATGCTTTTAAGATGATGCTCCTGCATCAAACATAGTCAAGATAAATATCAGTCTAGCATTATATACAAATTTAATTAACATATTTTACTGATAATATGTTTATATCAAACATATAATGCTTGAAACTTTGTAACACTCATAAATACAAGTCAAAGAAACAATATATATTTTAAATTATTCAAAGAAGAAAAGATATCGGAGAGAGATTGACAATAATTAAAAATTGACAGTCATAGATTTTGGGTTTGACGAGAGGAATCAATCGCCAAATCTTATCCCTGCTTGTAGGGTAGAGACGTGGAGGGAAAAAGTGCACTTGAATCCCTCCATTGGTATTGGGTGGAATTTTGTAAGGTTTACTGTTTCACACAGGGACTTGACAGTTGTAGTTATATTTTTAAATTTTTATTCAATACAATTATCCGACGCAATATGTCTTACTCTCATAAAATCGGCTGATGGCTAAAATCTCGATAAAATACAGCTTTATACATGTATGCCCCCATAAAATATATGCATGCCCATATATTGGTGGGTCCCACTGTCAACTGTCACATCACAGGTGTCTGTATTTTTCAATATATGGGTTTGACAATAAATGATTGTATATGTTTTTATGCAGCTCAGTTGGTAGGACTGTGTGCTGATGAACATTAGGTCGCAAGTTCGAATCCCATAAATCACAGTTAAATGGAATGTACTTATTGAAAAAAACACTATATTTTTCAATAAAAATTCAAAAGAAAACTAAGTAAAAACGTGCACAACACACATGTATGGGATGGGTACATGGTAATTTTATGGGCACAGGTGCAAAAATTTGAAAAAAACTAAGTAAAAAAGTTTGCAACACATATGCATGAGATGAATACATGGTAATTTTATGGGCATAGGTTCTATTGGGATAATATCCCTCAACATAAAATTTTAGGTGTTTCAATTCATGTGCATAAAAAAGCACATTGACATTATATTTTGAAATAGAGCTATGTCGCTTTAACGTTCACATGTGTGCAAGACCTCAAGTCGGAAATCGTTATCAAAATGGTGATTGTGAACTACACCTACTAGACATGACATCATGCACTTTTCTGAGTCCCATCAATAATTTCTCCAATTTAATAAAATAATTAAAATGATTTAATTTTGATGATAACTACAAACAAGGATGAGATTTAACGTACACTCTAACCCGCCACAAATTTTTTTAATGATGACTTAATATTTTTATAGACATTCTTATTACAGTTTTAATAAATTATTAACTAGACTGAATTCACCAAAGACATAATTCAACAAAGACATATAAACATATAGTGCATTTAAAATGACATTGCAATAATAAAATCCCAAAACCCCAAAATCTATGTGTAATCACTTTTGAAAGACCCATCTTACAATAGTACAAATATCAATCAATAAATTTGATTTGTTCTCCTTCCATCATATTCTACGTCTCGCAGACACCAAATTTGAATGATCCATAATGTTTGTGAATATGGAATATTTGTCCATAGAATATATATAACTAGAAATCACACACGAAATGTACAATGGAAATTTCGAAGGGGATCTAGAGATAAAGTGAACTTGGAGGGAGAGAGAATGGGAGAGGAAGAGGGGCGAAAATAAGGTTTTTGGGGTGGAGAAGTGTAATGGCATGGAAATTGGAATAGGAAGCAATCCAAAATTGCACCTCCAAAAACCACATGACAATAATGTTGATCATATGAAGTAGATAATGCAGGTTGTGTAAGAAGTCGATGCAACTATTTGCGGAGATATCTCAGAATATAAGGAGTGGTTGAACAATATTGAAAATTTGATTTTTTTTAACAAATTCAGCGCTTGCATTTATTGGGTAGCTAGAGGACATGTAAATGTAAAGGGAATTGAAATGCACATTCCATGGTATACAACAAAGATAGGAATATGTGGAGTGGACCTAGCATGGAAAGGTATCGATTTCATGTGTATTTTGGATTAGGGTTTATCTATTGCTTGTAGGAGAATGAAAATTTTATTCCTCGATGACATTTGTGACGGTGTAATCCGCAAACAAAAAGTACCTTCAATGATATAACAATTACAACAAAAAATATTCCTGCAAACTTGAATACAAAATATAGTGTTCCTTGGTTGCAACAAGGGAATAAATAACAATGTACGTCTAAGAATCAACACATGACTCTATGACGCACTCAACCTCCCGAGGTCATGTCAGAACAACCGATATGAAATGGAATATGACTACATAATGGATAAATAGGGAGATAGGTGAGATGAGTGAAAAATGGCTAATAAGTAATCAAGGAAATCGAATGTCCTCTATGGGCACAAAGGGAATTTGCTCGTCTTGTTTCACCTGATTTCTTAGTTTTCTGAGAAGTACTTAACGAAATAGATAAGGTAAAGGTGGTAAGAGGAATACCTGGTTTGAGATGGTTAAAGGTGGTATGCGCTTATCCGGATTACGAATCAAAGTGATTATGAGATCTTCTTTTGGCTAGAAGGAACTACCCGTATAAGAACCAAAACAAGACCACCAAAGAGAGTTAAACAATATATAAAGTGGATTGCCTAGCATATGCTAGATCCTGGAAGTGCGATACTTCCTAGATGGTTGTCAATCCACTTTTTAAAACAATTCAATGTTGAAACAAAGTAAATATTGTCCTACTGTAGTTTAATATGATTTAGGCATCTCATACAAAACGCAATAGGCTAGATCTAATCTAATAGGCTAGGCTAGAAGGAGATCCAGAGGTCAAGTAGGTTGGTTATAGGTGAATCTGAGCTAACAGGCTAGGTTAGATACAGATCTAAAGGTCAAATAGGTATTAAATAGGTATATGTCAGAAAAAAGTTGTTATTCTGGTAGAGATCAGGTGACACAAATACCAACCATGGTTTTATGAAACCGATGACGGTTTTACATCAGTAACCAAGGATGGTTAGAGATGACCGACGGTGGTTAAGTCGGAGCTAGTAGCATCACAGTCCACGTGTTTGGAGTTTTGGGGCAAAGGTGGAGTGGAAATAAAGGCGAGGATTGATCACAGAGGTGTGCAAATATGTTATGAAGATCACGAGACTCCGGAGGAGGTCAAATAGGAAATTAGGCCAAGTATTAAGATGAATAGGTATGGAAGGTGGCTGCAACTGGAGAGAGGGAATGGACAAAGAGTAAAAGACTAGGTTCCTTTACCCCAAAGACTACAACTGATGATAAGAAAATGAAACAGAGGGAAGGAGGATACTTACTCTTCTATGAGGTACAAGTCTGAAGAATCATGAAGAAGTTGTTGTGTTAGAGAATGTGGGGAAGAAAGTTTCACTGTTGTGCTAGTGTATTTGGTTGCCTTTGTTGATCACAAATCAATCTTCGTTTTGTTGTCACATCTAAAGAGATCAAACTCAAGATCAGAAGTTTTCCCAAACAACCAACCAACCCATATTACAAAGTTGTAAATGGGTCTAAATAGGCCATTTGGTCCATTCGGTATAACCGGCGTCGATTTAGGGGAACCGACATCGGTTTAGGTGAACTGACATCGGTTTGGGCGCGATATCTCAGGTTGTTCAAAAGTTGCCTAGGAAGTTGTTCCACCATTTGATAAGGGTCTCTTCTTTTCCTCGGGGTGAAAACCAACCTTAGGAGGCTTTTAAATGTGAGGTGAGGGGATGGGTGTAATGTTAGGTTTTATTTAGGATATTGGTTTAGGGTTTAGGTTAATGGGTCAAATGATGGGGGTGGTTAGGTGAGGGGCATTTAAAAAAAGGAAATTGTATTAAATAGGTGTATGAGGGTAGTGAATTAATTTAATGTAAATAATTAAATTAATATGTGTGTGGGTAAAAGGTCATTAACTTAATTAAAATAATTAAATTAATATGTATGGAGGTAAATGGCATTAATTTAATTAAAGTAATTAAATTAAAATGTGTGGGGTGCAGGAGGTAAGTGATAAGGTGTTGAGGATGAGGAAGTGATTATAGGGCCACGCTAGGGACCAAGGTGATTACGACATGATTTTGGTGTCTACATTTTTCCTCTTTTTGTTGCGTAGTTTGTATTGGTAAGTGATGCAACAAAAATAACATGTGGTTTGCCCAAGTGGGAATGAGGGTGATCCCCCTCAAACTAGGAATTGATGAGGTGATAGGGTGAATCGGCGAGTGGTTTGATAAAAGTGGATGCAAAGAAGAATGATGAGAAATGAGGAATGGGGTAAAGGGAAACTCGGGCATATAGGTAAATGGTAAATGGGCCAAGGTCAAAGGTAGGGGTAGTTGAACGCACGCACATGTATAAACTACGTGACATGGTACTAGGTTGAAGAGCTTACAAACTCTACATCATCTAAGGTCGATAGGTTTATCCAAACAAGGTTGAAGTGATTCGGTATCCAAGGTATAGGATATGGTTAGGAAACACAACATAGGTTAGGTGCAAGAATAGTTAGGTATGTTCCAGTACACCAAAGGTAGGGTCAGGATAAATGGTCATGGCAATAGGTAAGGTAAGGTCATTAGGTCAAACAACACAGGTAACAATGTCGCAAGGTATAGCAAGCACATTGGTTCAAAGGTCACAAACAGGTTTCGGGTCCAGGTAGATAGGTCACAGTATGGGTAAGGTTGGGGTAGGGGTAAAATAAGGAGACGCCAATTAGCTAACGAGGTGAGGTTAAAGAAGGTGGAGGGCTAGAGAAGAAGGTAAAGCGGTCCAGGTAGGTGTAGGGAGGTAAAAGAAAAAGGAGGTAAGGAAAATGAGGTCAATGTGAGGGCAATGAGTAGGCAGGGTAACCGATAATGGTCAATATGAACCAATGATGGTGGAGAGGAACCGACTATGGGTTAGGTAGGAGAGTAAGATGGCAGTGGTCAAGGGTTAACCGATGTCGGTTGAGTTAGGTAGGGTATAAAAAGTGAAAAACCCATGTTTTAAAAATTCATTTGTGCATTTGGAAAAGGAGAAAAGGACAAGAAGAGATAAAAAGAGGAAGAGGACAAAAGAGAGCATCAGGGAGCTGAGTTGTGAGCCACATAGGTGAGATTGATTGAGTGAGAGGTGGGGTCCCGAGATCGGATCGAGTGAGGTGATTGGTGGAGAGAGTTGGAGGTTAGTTGAGGATGGCGGAGGCCGAGAGAGGGATCGAGAGGAGTGGCGCGGAGGCCGGAGGTTCCACCATGATGGCGCAGCAGTGGGATCAGGTAGGATTTGAACCTTTGTTATTGATGGTTTGGTTAAATTAGCTAGAATATAGGAAATATGAAAAAATGGGGGTTTGGGGGAAAGAATTTCAAAATGGGAAAAATGGAGGGCAATGGGCATGGGGAAGGGTAGGGGGTAGGGTAAAAGGGTAATGTAGGAACAAATAAGGGTGTAAGGAGGGATTTGGGTGGGTAGAATGACTAGGAAGGGAAAAAGTAGGGTTGGGAAGTCGGGGTGGGTGGTATGACAATGGTGACCGCGTCGGTCGACTTGTGGTCGACGTCAGCGTGGTTGATGGGTAGTGACCGAGTACCACTCAAAAGAACAATGACCGGAGTGCGGTCAAAGGAGACCGTGGTCGGTCAAGGGATAACCGAGGATCGGTTAATCCTAAGATTAAGTTGGGATAAAAAATGGAAGAGAGTAAGGGTAGGGTGGGAAAGAATTAGGTGAGAGGGGAAGGGTTTAGGGTGAGAAAGTAGGGTAGGTGGGGAAGGGTTGAGGGTGGTTTCGGGTGAGGGTAGGGTAGATAGTTTCGGGTGGATGGGTTTGGGTAGGTGTGGGTGAGGGTTAGGGTAGATAGGTAGGGTAGATGGGTTTGGGTAGGTGTGGGTGAGGGTTAGGGTAGATAGGTAGGGTAGATGGGTTTGGGTAGGTGTGGGTGAGGGTTAGGGTAGATAGGTAGGGTAGATGGATTCGAGTAGATAGGTAGGGTAGAGGGGTTTTGGGTAGGTTTGGGTGAGGGTTAGGGTAATGGGAAGGGGGTGGGGAAAAAGATTAGGTTAGGATGTGGGGTGAAATAGGAAGTTGGGAAAGGTATACTAATACATTACGTTTGTGGGATGCAGGTGAGAGATGAGCTGCGGATGAGGGCCTGGGTGCCACCCTTATTGTGATGAGACGAGTGACCACGACGCAGGCGGAGTGGCAGCATGTTGTAGAGGTGGGGTTGATAGGGGTGAGGTGCTACCCGACATGTAGTCGGGAGGCGAGTCTTATGGTTGCCCTCATCGATAGATGGGACTCAAGTGACCAACACCTTCCACTTGTCGATGGGTGAGATGACGATCACCCTGGAGGACATCTACAGGATCCTACGGTTGCCCATATTGGGGGCCAGGTTTATTCCATCTCTTCAGAGGCATCTGAGGAGTTACTAACACCCATTTTTGGTGAGGGTGTAGCAGATCTGATGTTCCATAGCGCTAGCATGAGCTATGGAGCGATGTATAGAGCTCATCCAGAGGAGATGAGGTTAGTTGTACTCTTGATGGAGGTAGTGTGCTTGCTTCGCATTGTCGGATGCAGAGGGTGGGAGATTCCCGAGGTCACTGATGGGAGTCCTCCATAACATGATGATACAGTGGGACACGGTTGCATGGGCACCTGCATTGCTGACACGTGTATAGAGAGCTATGGGCCTACGGGTGACTATGGAGATTCAACATCTGTTGCATCGTAGTACCGCATTGTTGGGCTTACGAGCACATTGTTTGTGTTCGACCAGTGGGGATGCCCAGGATAGATGCATTCCCATGGAGAGTTTTGAGAGTGGGGTATAGGTGGTGGGTACCGGCCATGGAGAGGCCCGAGGAGCTAGAGCTACCCATGATGTAGCACACTACAGGAGGTTGTTGGAGGGGCTATCTGGGTGGATGTCATTTAGAGGCCGTATGTGGGCTTCCCTTCATACAGACAGATGGCCATGAGCTAGCTGGGCTATAGATACATCTATGGATAGGAGAGAGGAGAGCATGAGAGCATGAGAGGATACCCATAGAGTGGGTTAGATACTAGTTTGGATTAGTCCAGGGTGTACCACCTCCATTCCCACAATATAGAGAGATGACATGGAGAGACCTATGTCTCCACCATGACCCATAGTGTCGACTGGATAGGAGGAGCATCTTGTAGATACACAGATTGATGATGTTGGGGTTGCAGATGGGTATAGGTAGTGGTGGGTGGCACAACTGAGAGCCATACCACCGAGGCCAGGGCAGCTAGACTTAGCCACCATCACAATACAAAGGACACCCTACAGGGGCAGGTGGCTACCTTGGTGACGTAGCTTGGGATTATGGAGGGGCATCTCATAGGTTCAGAGGCACAAAGTTAGCACATTATAGGCCCGATAGTAAGGCTAGCTGCAGTTCAAAGTAGTAGGCAGGAGTGTACCTACAGTGGAGGAGGGGAGATGGAGATGGAGAGGAGGTAGGTAGAGATGGAGGGGAGATAGCCACTCTACAAGCGCAAGTGCAGGCTTTACAGGCCAGTTGGCCACAACGCAGGGGCAGGTTACAGTTTATAGGGGCCATCATAACAACAATGCATGCACATATTACTACCCTGTAGGCCTGAGACATACATGCACAGCTCTAAGGTCGACTCGACAGGTTCTAGCACCAGCATAGGGCTCAGTGCAGGTTCAAGGATAGGGTCCCATTATATAGGTACCTACGCAGGTAGTGGGACCCATGGCACCTCCATAGATAGTGCCCATGGCCAGGTTTAGAGATGCCCTAGGAGAGGCACGGTATTACCAGGATCATTTGTTAGCTGGGCTAGATGTGCCCTCCTATGTCGAGTATAGAGCACAACAAGCCTCTAGTGAGAGGACTAGATCCCACACTCACAGTGTGGAGAGTACAGGGGGGGTGAGCCCAGGGATAGGGTCGTGGTGAGGCCACTAGTGTGTAGAGGCCAGCCCAGGTGAGGGGCCATCAACAAGAGGTGAGGTAGGTGTTGGGCCCTAGACAGTGTGGATAGAGAGGGTCGGGAGAGACAAAAGCATAGGAGCATTTCCCGACATCAGATGGGGAGATGATTGACTGTTGTGGACTGGCCTGCATGCCGAGTCATTTTTGTATGTATTATATATGAGACTGGCATGCGTGCTGAAGAGATTTTGTATTTATTATTGTGTTGTACATGATACCGACCTATGTGCCGAAAGATTTTTTATATATGATTCATTCATGACATTTTGAGATGTATTATATGAGATAGGCATGTTTTGAGATGATAGTTATTGATTTATATGATATACATGGTATTTTGTGATGTGTTGATGTGTTGATGAGATGGATGGCATGATGAGATGAGCATGGGTTTGTTTTTGATGGATGGAAATTAGTGATTAGGATTTATATGATAGGTTTAGGCATGGATAGTTAGGTTTTTGTGATGGTGTTAGGTGCTTGATGGAGATATTGATTTATGGCATGTGTTAGGATGAGAGTATGGTTTAGGCATGGTGGAGTAAGTTGTATTAGATGATGGTCGAGTTGGTTTAGGCATGGATGGATGGTTGGGTGGTGGATGGCATTGCAGGTGAGTTGGAGTTAGGTGGTTAAGCATGGCATGGAGTCGAGTTGGTTTAGGCATGGTGGAGTCAAGTTGGTTTAGGCATGGATTGATTCGGGTTGGTTTAGGCATGGATTGAGTCAAGTTGGTTTATGGTGGAGTTAGGTGGTTTAGGCATGGATCGAGGGTTGGTTTAGGCATGGTGGAGAGGTTAAGTCACTGATTGAGTTGGTTTGTCTAGGCATGGATCGGAGTTAGGCATGGTTGAGTCAAAGTTGGTTTAGGCATGGATGTTCATTTTGGTCGGGTTGGTTTGATATTGAGTCGAGGTTGGTATTTTGATAACAAATGGCAATATAAATGCATGATATGGTGTAAAATGTGGAAAATGCTGGTTATGTATGAAAATGTGAAATAATATAAGTGGTAAAAGTTATGTGGTATATGGTTTAGATGTCGAGGTTTTGATATGAATAGGAAATAGGTAAAGGTGGGGAAAATGGTTAGGGTAAAGAGTGGCTGAGCTAACCTTCTAGGGCCCATGCCCAAGAAGTGCTTCCTACATAGTCTTGGCGAAAAAGGGACCTCAGACCGATGTAGTTCTCCCATAAGCTAGGGAAGAATATGAGAAGATAGAAGAATAGGTAGTGAGGTTGATAGTTAGGTTGGATTCGAGGTCATAGGTATGATTAGGTCAAGGTCGATTAGGTTAGGTGGAATATAGGTAGATAGGTATGGGTGATTTTAGGTCGATAGGTAGTGTTGATTCCAGGTCATAGGTATAATTAGGTTGAGGGAATTGATGTTGAGGTTGAATAGGTAGATAGGTAAAGGTGATTTTAGGTTGATTGAGGTGGGAGAAGAAAATCCCAAAAGACAGGTGTCAAAGCTCTAGTCCTATATAGGAGGATCAAAAGGTAATGAAGAAGAGAAAAGATAAGAGGGGGCAAGAAAGCCACCCGATTGGAAAGGATCAAAACGTATGAAACACATCTACAGATAGGCTAGTGAACGTAAGACCCTAAAGACATTGCATGATTGATTACTCTAAAGGTGAAGAATAGTCACAGAATCACCAAATGTCGTAGGTTCAGCTAGGTCCCTTGAGGCAGTATGAGGTGAAGAGACAACGGGTAAGGAGGTGAAGGTAATTAGGTCATAAAATGGGAAGTAGAATGCCTTGGGCAATAGAGCCAAGATCACAATAGGCAAGTCCATGACAAAAAAGTTTACTTTTCTTTTTCTTTTCTTTTTGACTTTTTAGATAGATTGATCGATGCGGGAAGTCTATATGGGATGAATATATGTCTCCTTGAGGTCTTCGTGAAGTTGATCGATGCGGGAAGCTTCAAAATTTTGATTTTTTTTTTTGAGAAAATAGTCCTCTTTTTGGAAAGACTATGTAGAGAGTTGCAAGCTTTTTATAGTTGTCCTTCGAGGAGCGATACTTATAGTGACAATTGAAGGTGGAAGATGTCCTTTTGAGGGATTCATCTTTTATATTGGAAGTTTGACTCAAGGAGTTAATCCCTTATTTTTGGAAATAATTTTTTTGGCTTTTAAGTCATGGACTAGACTATAACGAAGCATTTGGTTCTTATTGAGAAGGCAAGGATGAACGACCATGGGATCTCATCTAAAAGAAGACAAAAAGTATCCATGAGAATCATGCCATGTGCAGAGCCATGGTGCACATATTTAAGATAAGGCAAAAGGGTGATGGGTAATCACATGATTCTTGTTTAGTCATTGAAGATGAGGTGTGAAAAAGAAAAAGGTAAATGGCACTCAAGGATGAGCATGAATAGAGATAGATAGTGATGTAGGACTAGAAGTCAACAATAGAATGGTCGAAGATGCAAGGCATTGAGGGGCTCAGGTTTGGGCTTACCATCAAGTGAAGACAAGTGATAAGCACTTGATCCATAGTCATGGGTCACGATGTATGGTCCAAGCCAATTAGGAGCAAATTTTCCCCATTTTCTTTTTTCTGCTTTGGTTACGTGTTGATTTTCCTTGAGGATGAGATCACCAACCTTGAAGGTGTGTTCATGGACATGTTTTTCATAGGCACACTTGATGCATTTTTGGTAGACTTGGAGATGGTCGAGGGCATGAAGACGACGTTCGTCTAATAACTCAAGTTGTGCTAAACGGTCTTGGCAAAAGTCATCATCAGTGAGCATATCTTGAAGGGAGATACAAAGAGATGGGATCTAGACTTCAAGAGGCAAAACAACCTTAGTACCGTAGACCAGAGAAAAGGAGTAGTAGCAGCAGTGGAAGTGCGAATACTAGTACGGTATGCCCATAGGGAAAAAGGAATGTGTGTATGCCAATCCTTTCTAGTATCACAACCACTTTCATGAGAATTTTGTTTAGGGTTTTGTTGGTGGATTTGGCTTGGCCATTGGTTTGTGGGTAATATGGTGAGGAGAAGCTAAGCTAGATACCAAAAGTGTCGCAAAGCTTCTGTAGAGTTTTTTTTTGAATTGTTTTCCATTATCAGTGATAAGGCGATGTGGAACACGAAGCGAAAAATAATGTGATGATTGATGAACTCACATATTTTCTCAGCTTTAGTGGAGATGAGGGGTATGGCTTCAACCCATTTGGTGTAATATTCGGTAGCGGTGATGATCCATTGATGTCTTAGGGAAGAGTGAGGATTGATCTCTCGACAAGATCCAAACCCCATTGAGAGAAGGGCCAAAGGTCACGAGCGACTTGTAAGGCATGACTAGGTGTGTGATGAAGATTGGCATGTTGTTGGCATTTTACACAATGCTTAACGTAGTCACAACAATCATGATTGAGGGTCGGCCAATAATAGCCTAGGAAAAGAATGTGTTTAGCAACAGTGAGGCCACCAAGTGACCTTCGCATATGCCATCGTGAACCTCTTTAATGGTATAGGGGATTTCAGAGTTGGTGAGGCATCATAAGAGAATATCGTCAAAGCCACGTTTATAGAGAAGGCCACCCATGATGACATAACGAGAGGCCTTTTTGAGAAAGGTGCGTTGTCCATTACGTGTGAGATTAGGAGGCAATATAGAAAGGGAAAGGTAGTCCTGCAAGCTGCTTATACCAAAGGTCTTGTGTGTTTAGTGAGGTAGTTTGGATGAGGTTAACACAAAAATATTTATAAGAAGGTCTTGGTATGCATTTTATGGTAACAAAGATGTCTGAATCATCAAGCAAAGTGGGTATTTGGGAAGTGAGGCTAGGCCATGGTATCCATGAATTTATTAGTGGATCGTGGAATAGTTTGAATTTTATAGTGGTCAAAGGTAGTCAACATGATGCCGACATAACGTTTGTACTCTTGAAGTATTTCATTATGACACTAATAAACACCATTGACTTGGTTTACTACCAGTTGAGAGTCACCAAAGATATTAATGGATCTGACATCTAAGGCATAGGCAGTCATGAGACCCAATATGAGCACTTCGTATTCGATGATATTGTTGGTGCATTCGAAGTCGAGTTTAAATGATAAAGGCATGGGTTCACCATCAAGAGGAATGAGGATAATGCCTACACCACCCCCACGCTGACATTTGGAACCGTCGAAGAATAAGGTCATTTGGTAAGGGTCATCATCCAAAGAGAGGTTAGCAATGGATTCGTTAAGGAAATCAAATTTTGAAGATTGATTCCCAGAAAGAGGCACATCAATGAGCTGGTCAACAATGGCCTGGCCCTTGATAGATTTTTGGTGGATGAATTTGAGGTCTAGGTCAGCAAGAAGCATGAGCCAACGTGCGACACGTTGATTTTGGTAAGGTTTAGCATACATGAAGTGTAAGGGGTCAGTGTTGGTCACAACATAGGTTTTGTGGTTGAGTAGGTAATGGCGAAGTTTGGTGGCGACAAAAACTAAGGCTAAGCAAAGTTTTTCAGGGTGAGTGTATTGGGTTTCGTAGTCCAGAAGGGTATGGCTTATGTAATAAACCACCTACTCCCTATGTTGTTCATCACGATGAGCGAGCATGGCCCCTAAAGAGTGATCGGTAGCAGAGATGTATAGGTAGAAGGGTTGGTTGTCTTTAGGTGGGATGAGCACGGGTGGTTGGAGAAGATATTGTTTTAAGGCCTCAAAAGCTTTGTGGCAGTCATCATCCCATTTGAAAGAGACATGCTTTTTGAGGAGGTGATGAAATGGTTGACAATGGCGGAGAGTTAGGAAATAAATCGATGAATAGATTACAACTTACCCCAAAAACTACGAAGTTGGGTGAAGTTAGTGGGTGGAGGCATATTGAGAATGGCCTCGACTTTAGCAGGTCAACTTCTATGCCACGAGGAAACAATAAATCCAGGAGCTTTCTTGAGAGAACCGCAAAGATGCACTTTTTAGGTGAAGGCGGACGTAATATTTAATGAGGTGGTCAAAGATGGTTTCAAGGATGGTGAGGTGCTCAACGCGATGTTTAGATTTGGCCAAGAGATCATCCACATAATCTTCCAATATGCGATGCATGATATCATGGAAAATGTAAGTCATAGCCCACTGATAGGTGGCACCAGTGTTTTTAAGGCCGAAAGGCATGACTCGATAGTAGAAGGTCCCCAAGGGGTAATGAATGTGGTTTTGTGTTGATCCTCTAGAGTGAGCAAGATTTGGTTATAACCCGAGAAACCATCCATAAGTGATAGCATCTCATGGCCAGCGGTAAGGTCAACCAACTAGTCAATACCAGGCAAAGGAAAATTGTCTTTAGGGCAGGTGAGGTTGAGATCACGGAAATTGGTGCAAATGTGAAGTCCCCTGTCACCTTAGTGATAGGGACGATGTTATAAATCCATTGGGGGTAATCGATGGGTAAGATGAAGGAAACTGAGAGAAGGCATTGAAGTTCTTCTTTGACAAGAAGAGCAATGCGAGGGTGCATTTTCCTCAACTTTTGTTTTACGGGTTTGGCACCAAAATGGTTACAATATTGTGGACCACGATAGTGGGATCAATGCCGAGCATGTCAAGCATAGGATCAAGCGAAAGCATGGCTATGCTTTTTTAAGAAAAAAGTGAGGGCTTCTGTTCAAAGCAACATCCAGAGATTGGCCAATGTTGAGAATGTGGGGGTCATCCTGAGTGTGGATGTTGACGTTGATAGTCAATTCATTCAACATTGTTTGTGTCTCAGAAGGTAACGATCGGTGAATATAAGAGTCTTCGGCACCAAGGTAGGTGAGTATGGACTCATCATCCTGGCATTAAACGACATTAATAGAAGGAGTATTGTCCCCTATCATGTCAGGATACAAGAAAGGAAGAGAGGAAGGAGCCTCACCATCGCGGTGATAGGTCAGAGGCCCCAAGGAAATGGTATTTATGGAAAAAAGGTAGGAGGGATAGATTTAGGATCCATCGACTCCGTTGGTGAAGGTGGTGAAGGGGGTAGGTGAAGAAGGTGGAGAGGGGTCAATGTCTTCAATGAGTTCAATACGGGGCTTTTTGGCAGGTAGTTTGGTAAAACCGATTCCACTATGATCATTGTGTTTACGCGTGGTACATGAAATAATGGTGTGACAACCTTGTTCATAAAGGCCAAATCAAACCCTTCAGGCATAGCGGTGTAGGAAAGTGTGAGCAAAGCAATGGTTGGTAAGCGACTAAAGGTCAGCTGAAAAGGTCGGGTTTGTGATGGTGGTTCGAGTGTGTAAATGGAAATGTCAAGTCCCCATAGGTAAGATGGGTACGGAGGTGGGGAGGACCATAAAGGAGATGCTCGCCTATGCGGTGATCATAGTGAGGATGTTGGTGAAGATTTCCATACTCTTGAGGAGTAAGGAATGTATTGACTTTGTACAGGTGATACTCCCCCATAGTGAGGCATTGAAAAACACCTTCCAAGGGATCAATGGTTGATATAGTGGTGGCTAGAATGGAGGAAGCGTTAGAAGTTAGATCGGCGGAGGTGTCGGTTAGTTGGGAAGCTGATGTGTGACTGGTAGAAGTGACAACAATGGTGGGAATAGAAGATTTGGGCAAAGGAGAGGCTACAATGGCACCTGGTGGATGGGTCATGTATGAAGAAGATGTAGGCGGGAGGTAGACGCCTTAACAGGTATAAGGACATCATTGGGCCAACGCATGTTGCAGTTTTGAAAGGTGATGGGTCAGCTGGGATGGTATAGGAATGTCCTTCATGTTCGAACTTTACACATCGGTGTAAAGTGGAAGGAACACAACCCATGCACGAATCCAGGTCTGCCGAGAAAAAATTGTATTGAAACTCCCCTTCCAACATGTAGAACAACTCGGGAACAGTACGGGGACCCACACAAACGTGGAGGATGATAGTGCCGAGTGTAGAGGTGATAGCGTCATTGAATGAACGCAACATGACTGGATGTTTATGCATGTAATTTTTGGGTATGCACATTTGTTCGAATGCGTGAGAGGAGATGATGTTAATGCTAGTGCCCCCATCGATCATAACATGTTGGACGTGTATATTATCGATATGGATGGAGATGAAAAGTGTAGGATCTAGGTCATCGGTTTGGTGGGGGACAATTTTGTCATCCGAGAAACTAAGGATAGCAACTTGGTGAACAGGTGGAGGTGATGAGGTAGATGGAAATTTGGTGAGTGAGGTGACATGATGAGGTGTGATAATAGATGCTACAGGTGTGGGGTCATTAGGTAAAACCTCAATAGATTGAAGGACCTCCATGAGGGCTTGACGATGTGACTCGAGGTTTGGATGAGATCGTATAAGGACATTTTGAGGGGAGATTGGTGTAGTTGTTTGAGCATGGTGCGATGTGTGACGCCATTAGAAATGGGGTATGCGGGGGCCGCGGATATTTATTTTAGGTATGGGTGCGATGATATGTTTGGTATAGGATTGGTTGGTGGGTCGATTGCTTTTCTTTTCCTTTGCCCTTCTCAGTGCACGTGTAGTGACATGTACCATGTTGATTTGAGGGAAGTTGACAAATGGAGAAGGTGTAGGGTAAGTGGTATAACGAAACGATGGGAAAAAAATACTGGAGGAGAAAAACCCTATGAGGTGAGTTGGGTGCAATGACATTTGGGTGGTTTCGTGGCAAGTTCTTTGATGCAAACCATGTTAATTTTGAATTTCGGAGATGGAAAGGAAGGTCGTGGTGGTGAAGATGGAGGTTGTGGTATATGTGTAGGGGGAAGATGTGAAGAAGGTGGTGGGGGTGAAATAGGTTCATCATCCAGAAGGTCATCGTCATCAAAATTGGGGTCAGAAGGACATAATTGAATGAGGGTAGCCTTTAGACCCTTACAGTTCTCAACATCATGTCTTGGCACACGATGGTAAGCACAAATTTTAGTATCATCAAACCCTTCCGGCTTAGGTTTAAGAGGGTCGTAAGGTCTAAGAGGAGGGAGAGTGATAGCAGAGCTTTCGAGGAGGTTAGCCAAGATGGTGGTGTATGATCCCACCAATGGATCACAATGTGAAGTAAAAGTAGGTTTGGTTGGAAGATTGGGTAGTTGTGGTGGTAGTTGAGGTGATGCAGTCTTGGATTTGGGTTGTACTTTCTTTGGTGTAGGTGCGTAACAAGAAAGAGGGGTAGGTTTAACCACCTCTTTGGAAATTAACGGTTTTTTCGATTTTGGTGCTTTTTCTTAGGTAGAGGTGTAGGGGGAGCACATGATGTAGATGGCAAGGTAGATGGTGGGAGAGGACGAGTGACCCAAGGGGATAACTGAGGTGCAGCGGTAGGTGTTGGTCAAAGTCGAGAGAGAGGTACAGGTGAGGTGGAAGAAAATGTCATAGGTAGTGAAGGAGGTATAGAAGGTAATGGTGGTATAGGAGGTAAAGAAGTTACAGATGGTGATGAAGGACGTAAGGTTCGCCTAGGTAGAGTTATAGGCTATGGTAAAGGGGTCAAGGGATTTTTAGGTTTACCCTTGGAGAGCATAGATTTTGTTAAGGTAGAGGGGTGAGGTCCCAAGATAGATGGTAGGGGTGAAGATGATAAAGGTATAGTTGGTGAGGTCGGTGTGTGCCGATTAGAAGGTTGGGGTTTTTGTTTAGGTTGAGGGATTGGTTCAATAGGTATATGGGAAGATGTGGTCAAGTGTATCCTGATAGGAGGATGTGCAAGGTTTGATGTGGGTGTGACCCCTAGAACACTAGTGGGTTTAGATACAAGAG
This sequence comes from Taxus wallichiana var. yunnanensis, assembly GCA_018340775.1. Taxonomy (NCBI): domain Eukaryota; kingdom Viridiplantae; phylum Streptophyta; class Pinopsida; order Cupressales; family Taxaceae; genus Taxus; species Taxus wallichiana. The sequence continues at coordinate 1,960,120 of CM031236.1, read as the reverse complement.
ATGATGTTGGAACATGTCGGCTAGTAGGTAGAGAGGCGGGTATAGATGAGGATGATGTAGTAGAAGATGTATCGAGAGTTATGTTCATGTGCGGTTTGGGTTGTTGAAACTTCTTTGGATAAATGGTAGAGGTGTCAGTGGAAGATGATTGCATTTGGGTCAAGACCGGGAGTAAGAGACACCCCCAAAGTGAAGCCCTATCAACATAGTCTAGGCGGTCGGCCAAACGTGAGAATGACACTATGGTAGATGAGGTAGATGTGGAGCAAGTGGTGATTCCCGTAAAATGTGTCTGAGAAATAGGGAATTCACTGGCTTCGGCCTCTATAGGTAAGAGAGCCAAAAGTAGGTCCGCATGATCTTGGGTAGCTGATGGAGAATGGTCACCGAGCGGCAATGAAAAATCTATTGGATCCTGAATAGGTGGAGAAGATGATGGGTACTCCTTTGTGGGTGGAGGAGGTACAATTAGTAGTGGCTCACTAGGTAGGGAAGCTGAAGGGGAAATGATATCGGTGCTAATGAGAGACTCCTCCACAGGTGTACGGGGAGGTGAAGGGCTTTCCTCTATGGGTAGAGGAACAGATAAAGTAGGTTCCTGTGCGGGTAGAGGATTTCGGGCTAGGATTTCCTCGATGGAGGGGATAGGAGATATTTGGGAATCAAGTGGTAAGTCGGTAAAGATAACATGTACCTCACGTGTATTACTTTCATTATGTGAGGCATCACCAGTTTGATCATTAGATGGGGAATGGTTAGGGAATGGTTTCTTGAATATATGAAGGTCTTGATTGGTGGGTGCATTAGGGTTATCCAGGACTAACTCACCGCTCTTGAGAATTCCCTGAACAATGTTTTTAAAGGTGATACAATTGTTATCACTGTGACCATTTACCCGGTGATAGTTACAATAGTCATTTTCCTTATACCAACCTGGTATGGGGTGAGAGGGATCAAAACCAGTATGTGGTTTGATAGGAGGAAGGGTGATGGCATTAGCTTTAATAAGATTTTCTAAAATAGATGAATATGGTTCCCCAATTGAGGTGTATTTCTTTTGTTCTCGTCTGAATTGGAAGGTTTGGACCGGTGACAAATTGGATGAAGGTTTAGCATGATTGGATGGATGAGCAAGGCCAGCCTTAAGTACCACTGCGTTGGCAGTTCCCTTGGCTTTGGAATAACTCGTCTGAGGTTTTGAGGAAGAGGAAGTATCATGTGATTTAAATGAAGAGTTCTTGTTTCATAATTATATCTTCTTCTCTTCGATGGCGTGAATTTCGAGCTTACATGCCATGGTGAAAGCCTCATCGAATGTGCAGAAGGTTTGCACCTATAAGGTAGGTGAGATATGTCTAGCACAGGCTTGTGTGAAGAGCTCTATGAGTTTAGTTTGCAGTAATTGGAAAGTGAGTTGGTTGATTAGGCTACGCCAACGAGTGACAAAATCTGCGATAGATTCATCATCATATTGATGTGTGGAATAAAGATCGGTCATGGTAACCTTCTTGATGACGTTAATCAAAAAATGATCCAAGAAGGCTTGGGCTATTTGGTTGAATGAGAAGATGGAATGTCTAGGTAATCCACTATACCAGTCCAATGTTGGACCAGTTAGGGACATGGGAAAGGTTCGCAAAAGCAAAGCATCATCATGGGCAATTAAGTAACACCCATGTTTGAAAGATTGCAAATGTTACTATGGGTCTTCCTTACTGTTAAAGTGGTTAAACTTAGGCATCTCCCAGTGTACGGGATATGGGCGAATGGGAATGGATGGGTGAATAGGCTCATTACAAATCTCGTCATAGGTGAGAGAATTGCAGGAGCACCGGAAATAGATGCTTCTAATGTCTACATCTTGTCCATCATTAACTTGATAAAGTCATTGTTAGGTTGTGAAGATTGGGTACCCCAGTGAGCAAAAGGAGGTTGTTGTTGGATATATGAAGAATACGACATTCCAGAGTATGGTGGTGTTGAATAAGGAGGTAGGAATTGAGAGACAGACATAGAGGGTATATACCCAGACTGAATGACCGATGAAACAGGAGGTGGCTGGTAGTAGGTATGTGAGGGTGGGACACTCGTAGTGACCCTGGTAGAGATGGGAGGTAGAGATTGGGGAATAGAAAGGACAACATTTTGAAATGGGGTAGAGGTTAACAACACCAAGGGTGGTAGCATTGCAACTGGTATATATGAGACAACAGGTGCGGATGATGCTATGTTTTGGGTGGTGGATGAAGGTATGGTGGAGACTACGGGTGCAATAGAGGTGGCGAGATGTGGCGGTCAAAGCTAGCGTGGGACCTAGCTGCGACACAACTGGGGATAAAATGGGTGAGGTCACCGTGGTAGGAGGTGGAGCCGAGGTGGAAGCAATCATTAGGGATGGAGATAAGGATACGGGCATGCCATAGATCAATTGACCCGAGGCATCTCAAGTGGAGGCATGGGTGAGGTAGTGGCTCAAAGTAGTGGGATTCTGATCTAGGAGTCGTGCAAACTCCGTGTCGCTTGTAGGAATGGTGATAGGTTGATTGGGATCCATGGATGATGAGATGGAAGGTGGTGAAGGACTAGGTGATGAAGGGCTAGGTGGGAGCGGTAGTTGACTAGCGTCAAATATGAGGGTGCTCACCTGACTATGGGTCAGCACCATGTGGGTAGGAACTGATTTGGCGAGACTGTATTATGTCTAAATAGCACAGAACACAACAGAACTAGGAAAATAGTCAACAAAGTGAGTGAATTAGGTCGGCTAGTGAGCTGTAAAACAACACAGGGTGACCGACGCTGTTCGGGTAAACCGATGCCGGTTAGGCTTAACTGGTTCGAGTCACTGTGAAAAACCAATAGTTTGTTAAATGATAGTCCCAGACTAACAATTTCACAGGATGAGACATAAGGTGACTGTGATTGAAGTAATGACAATATGGAAGGTGATAGGAGCCTTTTACAACTCAGAAAGTGAAATAGGTGTCTTTTGGATAGGTATCCAAGAAGACTTCAAACCGATGTCAGTTGGGTTAAACCGATGTCGGTTAAAGATAACCATAGCCGTTACTATGAAATTGAAACAAAGAATAAGAAAAATGGTTGTGATTTAAAAATCTGGTGTTGAATCAAACCCAAAAGTCTGAGAATGATGTAGATGTGGTCCAGGCACACTCAAACGAAGTCAGAATACACCGAATATGATTGGGAGTGTGCAAGGAAAGACAAAAATGATGATCGAAAGCTCTCACCTCAAAACACAAATCAAGTAGAACACTAAGAAAGAACGTTCCTAGAGTGCCTATTCTATTACATTTGTTCAACTTATGCTATTTGTATGGACTGACTGTTATGAATAGAACAATAGAATTTCTTGGTGAGGAAGGCTTCCTACGAAGAAAGAATTCTAAAGGGTGAGGTTTCAGGAATGTTATGGCGGGGCGGGCTTTGCTGAAGTATGACTCGACAGAGCAATGAGCTGGGTGCCCACTATACCGTGATCGTGTGATCACCTACAACTTCTTCCAGGTAGGATGTTGTTTAAGAATGTATGTATTTTAAATTTTTGTGTGGTTTGGTAAGACTCAGAGAAAGAGAAAAGGATAGAAGTGATTTTCTACGATTGTTTGTCAACCATCAGCTGGTCATGACTTCCAGCGTATAGGTTGCCCTCAATTAATGTGATCTAATGAGCTAAATCAGAATGCAGTGCACTTGTTTTAAACCCAAATCGAAAGTATGATATTCGATGACAATAATAGATGAATAGGAAGAGGGATGCTCTTTCACTAAAATGCAGAAAACAAGAATAAGAAGGTTCTTTTTAAATACACCAAAAGAAATCTTTCTTTCAGAGCAAGTAGAAAGAAGAGAATGTTACCAAGGAGAAAGTCTCAACATGAATGCTATTTAGAAGGGAAACAAACACACACAATTTTTCACCTAGGAATGAAGAAAGATGCAAGGAACCCCGAATGGGTCCCACAGGCGTGCCAAAATGTTTCACCTGATTTCTTAGTTTTCTGAGAAGTACTTGACGAAACAGATAAGGTAAAGGTGGTAAGAGGAATACCTAGTTTGAGATGGTTGAAGGTGGTATGCGCGCGTATTTGAATTCTGAATCAAAGTGATTGTGAGATCTTCCTTTTGGCTAGGAGGAACTACCTGTATAAGAACCAAAACAAGACCACCAAAGAGAGTTAAATAATATATGCAGTGGACTGCCTAACATGTGCTAGATCCTGGAAGTGTGATACTTCCTAGATGGTTGTCAATCCACTGTTTAAAATAATTCAATGCTGAAACAAAGTAAATATTGTCCTACTATAGTTTAATATGATTTAGGAATCTCATACAAAACGCAATAGGCTAGATCTAATCTAACAGGCTAGGCTAGAAGGAGATCCAGAGGCCAAGTAGGTTGGTTATAGGTGAATCTAAGCTAATAAATGTGCTAGGTTAAATACAAATCTAAAGGTCAAATAGGTATATATCGTAGAAAAAAGTTGTTATTTTGATAGAGATCGGGACATGAGACCGACCACGGTTTTATGAAACCGATGACAATTTTTCCGTATATGCGACGGTTAGAGATGACCGACGACGACGGTTAAGTCGGTTGCCAGTAATATCACACACCGGGTTTTTGGAGTTTTGGGGCGAAGGTGGAGTGGACAAGGTGGGGATTGATCACAGAGGGTGTGCAAATATGTTGTGAAGATCCGAGACTCCTGAGGAAGTCAAATAGGAAATTGGGCCAAGTATTAAGATGAATAGTAATGGAAGGTGGCTACAACTGAGAGAGAGGAATGGACAGAGAGTAAAAGACTAGGTTCCTTTACCCCAAAGACTATAATGATGATAAGAAAATGAAACAGATGGAAGGAGGATACTTACTCTTCTATGAGGTACAAGTCTGAAGAATAATGAAGAATTTACTGTGTTGGAGAATGCTGGGAAGAAAGTTTCATTGTTGTGCCAGTGTATTTGGTTGCCTTTGTTGATCACAAATCAATCTTCGCTTCATTGCGTCGCGCCTAAAGAGATTGAACTCGAGATCAGAATTTTTCACAAACAACCAACCAACAACTATTACAAAGCTGTAAATGGGTCTAAATAGGCCATTTGGTCCATTCCGGTATAACCGCGTCGGTTTAGGTGAACCGACATCGGTTTGGGTGAGATATCTTCGGGTTGTTCAAAAGTTGCCTAGGAAGTTGTTCCGCCATTTGATAAGGGTCTCTTCTTTTCCTCGGGGAAAACCGACCTTAGGAGGCTTTTAAATGTGAGGTGAGGGGATGGGTGTAATGTTAGGTTTTATTTAAGATATTGGTTTAGGGTTTAGGTTAATGGGTCAAATGATGGGGGTGGTTAGGTGAGGTGCATTTAATAAAGGCAATTGTATTGAATAGGTGTATGAGGGTAGTGAATTAATTTAATGTAAATAATTAAATTAATATGTGTGTGGGTAAAAGGTCATTAACTTAATTAAAATAATTAAATTAATATGTATGGAGGTAAATGGCATTAATTTAATTAAAGTAATTAAACTAAAATGTGTGGGGTGCGGGACGTAAGTGATAAGGTGTTGAGGATGAGGAAGTGATTATAGGGCCGCGCTTAGGGGACCAAGGTGATTACGACACAATTTCGGTGTCTCACATGTCTAAAGCAATGAATGCATGTCTAACTTGGGTGGGTAAAATGGAGTGATTGAGGAGAATGGACACATGAAGTAGTCTATCAATGTTAGTGTCTCCAAACACCCTCTAAACCGGCCATGGAATGCATGGGAACCTCTCATAGCGCTTCTTCATAAGTCTCTAGAAAAGGTCATGGAGGTGTGGGAGGAAACATATGGGTAGGAAAAATGGGTGAATCATGGAAACTAATCTCGACCATGCGGGTTGAGTGTGCCAGAATGTTAGGAATTAGTTAGTGCGTACATTTGAATATTATAAAGGATAATATAATTGTAAGGTTGTTGTAACCAACCCACGTAAATAAATTTTAAGATATGAGTTGTTAGAACAACTCATTTATATTGTTTGAATGGTTATACTGGCTTCCTATATTATAGGAGCAATATTCGTCCATAAATTTGGATATGTATTTGCAGCAAGAGTAATAATACAACAAAGTTTTGTTTGTTAAACCTGCTCTTCTCCCTCATCTGGCATCAGAGCGATTTATGGTCTTGTCCATATAATCAATGGGATTTAGATCCACATTCTTCCACGTGTATTTCAGGTTCACTGCAGACATGTGCGCAAATCTGATAATGTAAGCCACTTTATACGGCCTGCCCTGCGTCCTTGTCAACGCAAGGATTTAGTTCGGTTAAGAATTCATTTCAATTTAATTCAAAGCGACGCATACAGAGATTTTCCCACGAACCCACGCTTTTCTTTTGGTCTATCAGAGTTGTGAACGACATTTTCCAGCATCAACTCAGAGTTGAGTTTACATTGATTTGTAAAGCTTCATTGGGATACTTCTCACCCACCTGACTGCTGTCAATGACATGATAAATACCGTATTTATCTTTCTCGAGCGTACAACCATTTGTAAGGACGACCTGTGAATGCATTTGATCTGCCATGGTCGATCTATTTACATTATATCACCAACCTCTTCTCTAACAACGTGCATCAAAACTCGTCTCCACCTTCTCCTTTTGGTTAAGTTTGATATATGGTCCATTACTTTTAGTTCTGTCCATTCATGTATGTATGTCAAAATTATATAGGTGTTATTTTACAATGTAATAAATTGGGATTAAGTCTCGAGTATTTTTGTGTTATAAGTAAAAGAGTCTTGTTTTAACGTTTTGAGTCTAAGAAAAGGATTTTGTGACAATAGTATTAGTTAAAGTCTTTTGTGTTGTCTTCCTAGTTAATTTTATGTCAAAGTCAAGAGTTAAAGTCAAATTGATCGTTGTAATCGTGTTTATTGTTATTGACAAGTTTTTCTAGTTGGTCATTTGTGTCGTCTAAGTTGTGCTAGTTATTGTGAGTAAAGTTCATTTTAGTCAAAACCAATTGTCTATAGTCAAAAGAGTCAAAAAAATTGAATCATGGTAAAATTTTGAAAAATTAAAAAAATTGCCTCACGAACACATTTTCGGTGTAACCTGACATCCTAAGATTCATTGAGCTTCATGATCACATTGTGCTGAGTTAAGCAATGACACACTGGAGGATGGAGGACAATCAATGTCCTCTCATCAATCGCCAACGCAGGCCGCTCGCTCGCTATGGTGACATGTGTGAGTGTGTGTGGTGTTTTTAGAATAAATGTGTTATGAAAACTTCACATTGTGGGGGCGGAAATGACACAATGCTTCAGTTTGTATGTGTGGATTGTTATGTTTGCACTGTGATGGATTCCGAAATGTTATCTCCGAAAGAGCAACTATGATGAGGGCCGAAAGTATGCATTGGAACATCATGATATGGTTATAGGTAAACCATTTGAAAACCTTCACCCCTTTGTGGTTTGTGGTCAACCACTAGAAAACCACCTCACTCTTAGTTTTTGGTTAGCCGATGGAAAACTAACTTGTGGTTTGTGATAATCCAAAGGAAAATCACATGATCGCGAAATCAGGTGTAGTGTAGTATGGAGGTTTTCCCCATGTTCACACTAAGGGGGAATGTTAGGAATTAGTTAGAGCGTACATTTGAATATTATAAAGGATAATATAATTGCAAGGTTATTGTATTAAACAACCCACGTAAATAAATTATAAGGTACGAGTTGTTAGAACAACACATTTATATTGTTTGAATGGTTATAATTTCTTCCTATATTATAGGGGCAATATTGGTCTATAAATTTGGCTATGTATTTGCAGCAAAGTAATAATACAACGAAAGTTTTTTTTGTTAAATCTGCTCTTCTCCTTCACAGAACACATAAGCGTTTTCCGCTTCAATGTTCAGGGCCGTCAACTGTGAGATAATGATAGGTAGAAGTGGGGTGGTTTGTAAAATGAGGTGTATAAGGCCTTGGTCAACGTATGTCAATTGTGGGGCTAAGTTTGGTTGAGGTACACATGGATCGCACACTAAATCTCTGTGTTTCATAGGGCCTTGGATGGTCATGTGGGATATGAAAACTACTAAAACAAATAAACAAACAAACTCGCAAAGAAATCCGCAAGCGGGAAAGGTCAAGAACCTAATCCAACTAAGGATACGTGTGGAGATGTGTTAATTCCTTTCTAATTAAAACTATGTGCCTAATTAACAAATGAAAGCTAATTAATTGATCAGAGGAACAAAACTAATCTATCTATTTTTGTGCTTTTTAATGATTTAAACAAAAGGGGAAAAGAAAAATAAAAGCAAACTAATTAATTTAATCTAATGTTTTTGTATTTTATGTTTTACTGGAATAAAAGGAATGTTCATAGACAAACTAACTTCTAATTAAATGAAATTACTTCTATTCTAATGCAGATTAAACTAAATAGAGAAATATCCAGATGTGGCTATTTCCTGTGCAGAAGATTTAATTAATCTAATAAAATAAATCATTTTTCCTATTTGTAATTGTGGATGTAGAAGCTTTCTAATGAAGAAATGTAAATCTAACACAGACACAAAAGCTTCTAAAGCTAACTTCCTATGCAAATCCACAAGCATAGGCAGAGAAGCGGCTTTTCATGAAAGCTTTGTTCATGTGCAACCAATATTGAATTTTGAATGTAATGAACTTTCCTAAACAATTTAATAAATGAAGAAATGATAACAAAGAAATGTAGCAGAAAATTTCTCCAAATACTTCTCAGGAAAATCCACAGGGATAAGTTGAGAGGAAATCCTCAACAGAAGCTCTTGCAAAGAAAATCTACTATGATAACTATTGCAGTTGAATATTTATGAAGAAATGTGTTTAATCAGACTAAAGATTTGAATATATTTAAAATAAACAAAGAAACTTGCAAGAATTCAAAGACACCCCAACCTGGACATGTTTTATAGAGACACAATTAATGTTGGCTATGATTCTTGATGTCCCCTCAACTTCTTTCCAATGTGTGTTTAACGTATCTAGAGAGTTGTGCTAGAAAATGTGTAGGAAGAATGGGATAATACTGGAGATGGTTGGTTTGCAAATAATCTGGTCGTAATGCGAGCAAGAGAGCAACAAGGAAATAGAACGGGTTTTCTTACGTACTTCTTGGTAGGATTCTGGCAGTATAACAATGTAAAATCAATTGAGAAACAATTCATTAGAAATCCGCTCCTTGGAGTGACTTTGGCCATTGGCCTATTCCTTAATAACTGGCTTAGTCGAGCCATTATTGTCAGACACCTTGGCTTAAGCCATTTTGTTCTTGTTTTTCTACCCTCTCACAATTTTCCACCCTTCTTCCTGAGGGGGTTTGACAGATTCATAGGCCCCATTAAGCATTGTGCAATTGTGCGAGACATAAAGAGGATAGTCCTTGATCTTAAGATCAAAGGCCTTGGGAATGAATACATGTGTTGGGTAGGTTAATGTATAAAACATGCTGGGAGTAACGAGTATCTCCCATTTGAATTTCCATGAAATCCTTCAACTCTTGGGAGTGTAGACAAAAAATCATGCACTTTGGGTATCTATATAGGCCTGATCACATACTACTATTCATATGATTCTCAAGTAATAAAATTACTAATTAACCCATGCCTTTTGGCTTCTTTTCTTGCTTTTTGTTATCCTTATTGGTCTTGCACACCTTCTAGCCCACTTTGTCTTTTAATACTTTGGCATTTCTCATTCTAGACACCAGAGCCCAACCAAGATGCTAATTAAGATCAATATGGAAATATATGCCTAATCTAATTATTATTATAGTAGTAAATAAATGATCATTTAAGTACAAAAATTAACCGAAGAAAACTAAGCCAAAATATGTAAAACCCTAAGTGCAAAGAGAGGGTAAAAATCCTTAGCTGATTCACAGGAATCGCGAAGGTTCATAGAGCTGGAAAATTGGAAAATATAGAGTAATGATTGTCATAACAAAGCTTGATAAAATGTAGAGATGGAGGAATATGCTGGACTGGGGCACCTGTGGGTGCCCTAGGCCTATTTCTGAGTGCATGTTTCTATGAAATTTCTCAGAAACCTCCTCTGAGTGGTCACAATTTGTTCTCTATTGTTTTCCTTTGGTCTCTATGAGGTTGCACAATGATCACTGAAGTCATTGGGAACCTGCAATGAAGTATTGACCTGTAAAACCCTCAAATAGACATCAAATCCTAAAAAGAAAGATGCAGAATAAGGGGTCAAACTGTCCTCAACTGTCACAATGGTGATATTACGACTGAGTGTTGCACTACATCTCATACCTAATGTAGTTCTATGTGTGTGTAGCATGCATTTAGGGGTGCCCACACACAACTATCTGGTCGGGCTAAGGCTAGTGTCTCGTGTCTTGTGCTAAGGACCCAAGTCTGATTTTAAGCCCTGTCTGATACTGACGAATGTGTTGTATCGGTATTTTGTTGTGCTGAAATGTGATTGTATTATGTTGTATGGGGTGACTGATTCACCCAAATGATGCCCCCTCATTTGGGGAGCATGTGATGTCGCTGAAGGAGTATGCGGCCCAAATGAGGACCGATCGATGTGTTAAAATTGTTCCCTGCAGGGGGAAGGAAGTGTTCTTGGTAGAAACCAAGACACACATAAATAAAGTGGCTGGGAGAGAAGTGTTATTACAAGAAAATACAAACACACATGTAGAAGACAAAATGTATGCTAAACAGTAAATATGTAAGCTAAGATGCAAGAAGACAATATAGACCATGGAAAGTGTTAGAAGCACAATGGACTGAGAGGGGGTGAGTCCATCCTTACAATAATTTCAATTTAGATTTCATATCCGATTAATCAAAACTCATAAACATTCAACCATCCATAATGTGTGCATACAATAAATAATCACATGTAAGAACCATAAGCAAGATAATCAACACAAGATATAAGATATAAGTGGGAAACCCTCAAGGGGAAGAAATACCACTAAAACAAAATATTATATTGATATGTTTCAAGATTTAGAGAGGCACCAACCCCACAAGGAGCACCAACCCCTAATTTTGTGAAGCACCAACTCCACAAGGAGGATACAACCCCCCAAGATGATCAAGCACCCAATCAACCACCTTATGAAGATATAATATTTGATTTTTTCTACCACAACAGATGGAGACCAAGTATTCAACTCACACTTCTTCAACTCTTCACACAAACCCTAGGTGATCAAACCATTCACAAACAAGCTCTCCCTTCACTTCTCAAACCTTCAAAAACTTACACACATACTTGATTATCTTCCTTAACCTATAATTTTTTTTATTCAAACTCAATTCATGCTTCAACAACTGCAAATATCTCACACCTAAGTCACACACCTTGCACACAAACAACTAGCTTTCAAAAGCACCCAAAACTTTGCTTTTATAAGCTCCTCTTGATTTCAAATTAAAACACAAAACTTTTCCCTCCTTTGGCTCCACACATACATCAAGGAAAAATCCCAAATTTGAATTACAATAGTCACAAGTGACCCAATTATGTTTTCCTAGCTAAAAACCTCATTACATGTGCCAAAATGGCTCAAAACCCCATGGGCACAAAGATAGAAATTCCCTTACATCAAAACCACACTTATTCATGACCCATAATTCATTACACATTATTAAAATATCATTTAACATTCATAAATGGTCACAATTTAGCTCAACCAATCAAATTATTTCATTTAATGGGCCCAATACTCTTTGTATTTCTCAAAATTGTTGTTTCCTACACCCTTCAACACCCTGGAAACTTCATTATGCCACATAAATCACTTAAACTCAACAAAACCATGCCATGTGACAAATTGATAGAATTTTCAGAACCTGTATAAAAATTCTAAGTAAGTTATAAGTCTTGAGCCAACCACCTACTCAAAACACAACCACTTTTGTCTTCATCAAATCAACCTGCCAAAAATGTTGTTTCCAAATATTAGCTCATAAAACATTTATATAAATAATAAATACCTATAAGTAGATTAATTGGATTCAAAATTCATCCTAATTCACATTAAAGGTGATAGAAATCATCACATAATCCATCTCATGCTTCAACCAACTCAAAACTTTCAAAGAATCACATCCATGTCTGCACTGGCAATAACCTTCTTGTCTAAATATTGACCTGGAAACTATATCAAAACACCTCATCATGAGAAAAACTCATATCAATGGAAATATATCTGAATATTATTTCCAAAATATTTTTAATCATCCCAAAATCCACCGATGCCTCAGATATACTCACTTTATTGAACATTGCTTTTTAAAGCCTCAAAACTGCCATTTGACCAGTCAACCTGAATGAAGCTCATTTGACCATGTACCTAGATGAACATGTCCTAAAACCTCCATGGAAATAAATATGAGATCACATACATTCCATAACATAAATTTATCTCATACCTCATTTGGACAACCTTGTACCAAAACACTCTTCTTCAAAATTAACATGTTTGAATGGTGCCCACTCATCACCATGACCTCAACCATAACTTTATGGAAAGATAAGAGATTCATATACATCATAAAATAATCTATTTTTATTAATCAATAAAAATTGGGTCACTATACTTCTTCTTCTGCAGACTGCTCCTAACTAGGGTTTAACTAGGGTTTTAGACTACTTTATCTTCTTAACCTCCGTTCATAAAAATTTGAAGATGAAATTACCTCATTATTTTTTGAAACCTTATAGACTCACCATATAAAAATTATTTAAATCCACAAGGTCCCATGCAAATCACACAATTTAGGGTGAGCATCAGAAGTCCCAACTTGAGCTGGATTTGCACTAGATTTTGACCATGTCTCACAAAACTGACATAACTTGCAAAATTAAAATACTAGAAACCTGAAATTTTTCTTAAAGCACCATGAAACATCATAAAAACTTCTCCAATCATCATAATGTCATCACCATACCTCAAACTCTCCAGACACTAAGACTTGCATAGTAACTCCTTAAGGTTTCTCACTGTAGAAGCTAGGGTCAACTGAAAGAATGTTATAAATCATCATAAAACCACTTAAAATGAACCAAAAATACCTGATACACCTTTATATACATGAATTAAAGCATAAATGATCTCATATAGCTCCAAATATCAATCTCATACCTCCTAACAACCATGCCTGCTCCAAATGAGCACATGTAACATAGCCAATCACTTGTATTTGCATCATGAAAATGATATGAGTGCCTAAACACTCTCTAAAATTTTTATCCATCATGTCAACATGATTCTCAAGCAACCAAGAAGCTCATATCATCATGCAACATCACCTAGGCACCTGAATAGGCTTGTAAGAGCTAGAAATCCTCATTGAATCTCACTGTATCACCATGAGCGAATTTGAATCATCATACCTACATCACATACAACATTATCTATGACACTACTCCATCCAATTTTTCATTAATGTGGTTTTTCATCAATGAAAATACCTATAGGACCACATGCCAACAATCTCCCCTTTTTCATTGATGGAAAACTACCTGAACTTCTCCCCTTTTTACATTAATGACAAAGGAATACCTGTAACAACATATCCTTCACATAATTAAGATTCATATCATCATATTTTAGTTAGAAACATCAACCAAAGATCTCAACTAAGCTCAAATCCTTGAAATTTAACTCAAAATATGATTTTCCTTCATTTTAAGCATGCAACCACCATGCTCCCCTTGAGATAAGCATCTACATCATCTGAGAATCATCAATAAAGCATTAAAAAACATTATCATACCTTATTTGGATCCAAAACATCATATTCCATCATCTAGGCATGTAAAAGTAGCTAAATCCACTATCAACCCTGTTTTAGCCTTCAAGAACCAACTGTAACTGAGGATTATCTGAAGCATAAACATCGTGAACATGAAAAAAATGTCAAACTGAGCATAACATATCATTATATCACCTTTCTTGATCATAAACCAACTTGTCTAGACATATATCAAGTTTGTCACTTACCATTCATGTCATCATTCAACCACATGGACTCATGTCCCTAATCAGTCATCTTAGTGCAATTTCAACCAACTTTGGCATGCCCTAGAACCTCATACATATCTTGACAATGCAATTCATAGCTCCCTTGGACTTAAGACTTCCATTTCTCTTTCATGAGCACAAAACGAGCTTCTTACCTTTGCATCCATGGCTAGAGAACACCTTTGACACTTTAGCAAGGTCCTAAATATTTTTCTCAGTCTATAACAATCATATTTGACTGAGATCATGCATTCAAAGAAAAAACTTGGTCAATACATGAAGTAGATACCCAATACATACCTTAAATGCATTGAGACCACTATTTATCCATCTATAAGCTTTCTCCTAAGCTCCCCCTGACATGAAGATCTCATACACACCTTGAATAACCTTTACACACCTGTAGGGACACCATTTCATGCTTGACAACATCTCAATTATCAATACACCACTGAGCCTAGGCATCAATTTGTCAAGAATATGGCTCCTTATCATAGTATATCACATGTAGTAACATTAGAAAGTGATCTTGATGCAGGAGCATCTATAGATGGCTAGGTATTTCATATGGTATTATAGTGTTTAATTCAATTTCCCTCCATTTATTTGTATTTCAAATAGTCAAAGTGTATGTAATTTCCATTTGGAAGGTTAAATTTCATGCAAATGGATATACACGAGCTCATGAGTTGTATTTAAGAGATAATTATCATGTTTTCATAATTAGTATATTATTGAGTCAAAATAGGGATCTAGTTGAGAATTTTAGGGATTGTGGTTGAGCTCTTATAGTGAAGACTAAGTCATTTTAGGAGAGAGAATAAGACTTGTTTTGGGTGATGGATCCAATTTTGGATCAAGAATTCAGAAGAAAAGGTTTTAGAAGAATGTAACAGAGAAAAAATAAATTATTATGAAGGGTGGAAATAAATATTTGGCAAGTTTGGAGTGAATTTTGTATGTTTTTATAGGACTGTGATAAAATCTCCATGACAAGACAACGTATAACAAAGATGTAGTTAGCAATTTGAAGGCAAGCTAGCCAGAACTACGACATTGAAATTCAAGGAATTTAATCATCCAATTGAGCTGAAAATTTAAATAAATATTTGTCTCATCTAGACACCCAAGCATGAAAAATATTAGCTCCCAAATCCACGTGTAAGGGAAGATATCGATTGCAGAAATTTTCAGGCCTGTGTAGAACTGTGACTAGGGCATGAATGGAAAAATGATCATATCTCAAAATTTAACCAACAAAAAAATCTAAAATTTGGACAGAGGAAGCATCTTGGAAATAAGAATCCAAGGAGTCATATTCGAGGTCAATTGGATATATGTGTGGAGAAAGTTATGATCAAATTACAGACCTGTAGTTCTGAGACAACCCAAAAAAAAATGTATTTTCAGTAAGTAAAATCATCATAAAATGAAAAATACTCAGCCAAATTGTCTAATAATTGGTATGCAAGGACATTTTTATGATATATTTGTATTTCAAGTGATTTGAAACATTTTCATTGATTATAAGTGAATATATTCACATTTTTAAGAATGAATCCCTTCATATGTAATACATGATATGGTCTTGATTATGAGTGAGTTCATTTTGATGAAGTTTATACATGATTCATCGTTAATGTTTCATTTCTAATTACATAGAAATATCCTCATATGCACCTTGAGTGGATTGATCAAAAGAAAAATATGAATGAATTAGATATTGTTTGAAGCTATTAGTCAACCAACATCCAAATTACAACAGTTTATCAACAAAAAGTCACAAGCAGAAAGTCAAGAATAGGGTTGCCGCTAGAGTTGTGTTAAATAATAAGGAAGGTGCATCATTTTTAGTATCAGAGCTGAGATCTGTTAGGATAAGATATATTGCAGAGTTTTAAAGCATTTAAAGCTGATTCAAGAGTGTGAAAGTGATAGTTGACAACATGATGAAAGAGAAGGAACCATCCCTACAAGGGATTATGGATTTGATTAAGGGAGAAGTGATGAGAAAGATGGATAACATGATGTATGAGATAAGTGATCTACGGACAATGATAGTAAAAATGGAAGCAATATGCTCAGGTATGGAGAAGAAAACTGATAGAAATGATGGTTAGAAGCATGGAGAATCATTGTTGCTAATGAGATTTCTTCTACATCAAAAAGCCAAAGCTCAAGAACCAGTCTACAGGAGAAGTCTATTTAGGACCAGATGCAAAGCAAAGGGTAAGTGTTGCAATGTCATTATTGATAATGGTAGCACATATAACATTGTCTCAGAAGAAATGGTTAGTAAATTGGGATTAATAATGTTAGTTCATCCTACACCCTATAGGGTAGCATGGGTTCAGAAAGATCATCAAATTCTTGTAAATGAGAAATGTATAGCTCCTTTCAAAATTGGAAGTTTGCATGATGAATTCTTGTGTGATGTGATGCCTATGGATGTATGTTATTTACTCCTAGGTAGACCATGGCAAGTATGATAGAAGAGTGGTGTATAATGGTAGGTTGAATAAATGTTTTCTAATGAAAGATGGAAAAGAACATATTTTGGCACCTTTAATGGATCAACATGCAGGAGATGAAAAGAGGAACATGGTGTTTAGACTCAAGGAATTTGTTAAGAAGACCAAGAATTAGGTCTTATCCTTCATAAAGGAGGAAGGAAGAGTGAATGAATCCTTGGAAGAAGGATGTTAAACAAATGTTGTCAAGTAGGAGCAACAGTCAAGATCCAGAGATGGATCATGAAGATTAGATGAAAGAGAAGAAGAAAGCCCAAGTGAGGTTGAGAGAGAAAATGGGGTTCTTAAGAAGAGAGAGAGGTAAACAAGAAGGTGAAATGAGTCACATAAATGAGTGTGACAACAACAAACTACAACAAGGTAGTGATGAAGAAGAGAGAACATGGAGTTTGGTCCTTGAAGACTTTATGCAAGGCCATGAAGAACAAGACCAAGAGATGAAGAAGCATGAGATAGTACAAAAAGAGGTACTCATAGGCCTAGAGGATGGTGTAATGAATGAAGAAGCAACTGATAAAATATGTGAGAAGATGAATAGAGAAAGACAAGATACTAGCAAGTTGGGAAAGTGTGAAGAGAAACCAAGAAATGGTGATGAAGAAGCAAGATTTTTAACAAGCTTCAAGAAGAATCAAGTCTATGTGGAAGATCAAATGATGGTAAGGACATCTAAGGAGGATGAAAAATTCTGATTTTTGAAACTAATCAGTTACCTATGTGTGTAAATGCAGGTATAAAGAAAAATGCTTTAAATGAGAGCATTCACAAAGAAAAAGTAAGTAAAAGTGGAAAAGAAAGGAGAAAAGTAATGCCCATGAAGGCATTTAAATGGTTTGTATCACCTCAAAAAGGTGTTGAACAATGCAAGGAGCAGCAACATGATGATCAAGAAGATGAGCATTAGAAGAAAAGGAAGACAATTCAGGGAAATGCAGAGATGAAGAAGGATAAGAGACAAAGGAAAACAATTTGGAATGTTTTTAATGCAGATTTGAATCTATTAATGATTGAAGAAGGTCAAGAAGAGCAGATCAATGATATAACAAGTGCAAAAATGAAAAGAAAGCAAAGAATCAGACATAGAGTTCGAGGTACTAGTTCAAGTGTGCATAAAAATGAAGAAGATGGATGAATTTCAGTCAAGAAAGAGGCTGGTATGACAGTACAAAAGCATGAATATTTGCATGAGGAGAGCATGAAGTTGATTATAAGACAAGTTAAACAAGTGATAAGATTACAAGAGCTAAAAAAGAAAAACATGGAAACTAGAAGCCTAATTCCTAAACAAGGTATGTATGCATATGAGCAAAGCGTAATTATAGTTGAGAAAGAGTTTCATGGTACTTTAATGGTAGCTTGGTATAATGTGTTGTATAAGAATGATATGAGTAAGGAAGTAAGAAGTATGAGAGGTATTGAATGGAAGAAGGAATTTCATATGAAACAAGGATATGAAGAGGACATGACAAGGCTAAAGGCACATTTGGTGATTGGTGAACTTGGTAAAATGAAGGTAAGCATTCCATACTACTCCTTGGTGGAGACAAATTGGTTTGAAACTATTATATATGCAAGGATAATGAATGAAAAGGACCAAATGAAGGACAAGATGACAAAATCAGATCTAGAAGGTGCCTTAACTAGTCATTAAGCAGAGTTAATGAGAGGTGAGTATAAAATTGATATGGAACATGATGTTTTCTGTTTTAAGAAGAGGCTTAAAGAGCTTCTGTATTTTTGTTATAGGCTGAATACACATGGAAGAATGCTTGTAAGTATGATAAAAATGGAAGATTATGTTGTTTTTGTTTTGATAAACTTGATGGAGGATAGTGTACAACAATATGTTCTTATGGAGAATGAAAGTTTATGGAGCAGTCTTCTTAGTATATAAGGTAGAACATACATCCAAATCAATCTTACAAGAAATGATGAATTAAAAATGCAGTTGAAGAGAACTAAGAGCAGCCAAAAATGGGAAGAAGATCAGACAAAAGGAATCTATACAAGCAATTATATAGATAAGATAGTGTTCATCCAAAGAAAAGATGGATTGAAAAGCTTGACACAAAGGAGAAGCCAAAAAAAAGAAGACGAATACAAGTTAGAACAAGAAGAACATGGAGACTACTCAAGTAGAGATGCTAAGTTTCATGATGAAAATAGGGACACACAACAAATTAAGAAGAATGAGGTTACAATTAAAGAATCATATGGAGTTTTGAGACATGCAAAGAAGTTAGACCTCAATCTTGATGATTTTCATTACATGGATAAGGTGAAGAGTGCTTATGAAGAAGCTAGAAGTAAAGAAGAGAAGGAGGACATGATGAAGCAAGTGGAGGAGACACTCAAGTGCCATATTTTTCAATTTAATATTGTGTTTAGTGTTGTAGGTACATGTACACAAGAAGGAGAAACAAATCAAGAAAATCAAGAAGAACAATCAAATCAAATCAAAAAAGAAAAGCAATCAAGAGTACATAGATGGAAGATGAGTACAAGAAGACAAATAAATTGGAAAAAGAGGAAGAAGTCAATTCTTAGGGGTGTTTTTCTTTTAGGTTGGACATATGATGCAGGAGAATCTATAGGTGGCTAGGTGTTGTCATATGGTATTAGAGTGTTTAATTCAATTTACCTCCATTTATTTGTATTTCAAATAGTCAAAGTGTATGTAATTTCCATTTGGAAGGTTAAATTTCATGTAAATGGATATACACAAGCTCATGAGTTGTATTTAAGAGATAATTATCATGTTTTCATAATTAGTATATTATTGAGTCAAAATAGGGATCTAGTTGAGAATTTTAGGGAGTGTGGTTGAGCTCTTATAGTGAAGACTAAGTCATTTTAGGAGAGAGAATAAGACTTGTTTTGGGTGATGGATCCAATTTTGGATCAAGAATTCGGAAGAAAAGGTTTTAGAAGAATGTAACAGAGAAAAAAAAAATTATTATGAAGGGTGGAAATAAATATTTGGTGAGTTTGGAGTGAATTTTGTATGTTTTTATAGGACTGTGATAAAATCTCCATGATAGGACAACGTATAACAAAGATGCAGTCAACAATTTGAAGGCAAGCTAGCCAGAACTACGGCATTGAAATTCAAGGAATTTAATCATCCAATCAAGCTGAAAATTTAAATAAATATTTGTCTCATCTAGAAACCCAAGCATGAAAAAAATTATCTCCTAAATCCACGTGTAAGGGAAGATATCGATTTCAGAAATTTTCAGGCCTGTGTAGAATTATAGTGACTAGGGCACGAATGGAAAAATGATCATATCTTGAAAATTAACCAACAAAAAAATCTGAAATTTGGACAAAAAATCTTCTTGCAAATACGAATCCAAAGAGTTTAGTTTGAGGTCGATTGGATATGTGTGGAGAAAGTTATGATCAAATTACAGACCTGTAGTTCCGAGACAACACAGAAAAAACGTATTTTCAATAAGTAAAATCATCAAAAAATGAAAAATACTCAGCCAAATTGTCTAAAAATTGGTATGCAAGGAATTTTTTCTGATATCTTTCTATTTAAAGTGATTTGAAACATTTTCATTGATTATAAGTGAATATATTCACGTTTTTCAGAATGAAGCCCTTCATATGTAATGCATGGTATGGTCTTGATTATGAGTGAGTTCATTTTGATCAAGTTTATGCATGGTTCATTGTTAAGGTTTCATTTCTAATTACATAGAAATATCCTCATATGCACCTTGAGTGGATTAATCACAAAGAAAAATATGAATGCATGAGAGATTGTTTGAAGCTACCAGTCAACAAGCATCCAAATTACAATAGTTTATCAAACAAACAGTCGAAACACAATAGAAAGTCAAACAATGTTGCACTACTAGAGTTGTGTTAAATAATAAGGAAGGTGCATCATATCTCATGCACTCCCATTGTCCTAATAAGTACAAAAGGCATCCTTGTAGAAACACCTTCTTCTTAAGCTTCATGTAGTTGAGCCTAATTTAGGGTCTTATTTAACATTTAATACAACAAATTGAATTTACGACATGAGACTTATTTCCTCATACCCAATCCAACTTGATCAATCCTTAATAAGCAATGAAAAACACTCCCACCTTTATCATACACTGTCAACACACTTTAGATAAGCACCTACAAGCATGTAGGATGACTTCTGAGGTAAAGCATAGTAGTTTCATACCCTTTCATAGTTACTAGATCCCATATTAACTTCATGGATGTCATATACCACATGGAACATCAAAAGTGTTGAAAAGAAACTTGGAACATACCTCTTACCTTATGGAACAAGCATACTCGCCTCTAAGAGTGCATCATGACTGTAGTAGACCATCCTTGCATATAGAGTCATATGTGGGCCAACATACTCCAATAGAGACTAGGTTAACTTCCTTACTCAACTTCAAAAATCCCAAAAATTTTACTACTTCTCAGTCATAGTCCAAAGGACTGTAACACCATAGAAAGATGCATAATACCTTGTCATACCTGAAATGTTAGCATACCCTGCCTCTTTCTTTCCTTTTGCATGGGTGTCAAATAGGAGTCACAAACACACTTACACTCTCCATAGATCATCTTAGAATGCATCAAGGTTTATATATAACACATTTCAATATTACAAACACCATTATTGAGATTTATACATATCCAATTGATCGGGGATCATTTCTGAAAGTTCCCTAAACATCTCTAAATGGTGTCAGTGCAGAAGATCATCTCGAGAGCTTTCAAGGACCGTGAGAACGCGAAAACGGACATCGGGAGCTCTAGATATGTTCGGTCAAAGTTCGGTCAATGGGAAAGTCAACTATGGTCAACTGGTCAATATTGGACCGAATCGCACTGTGACACGTGGCTTGCCAACACTCGTCGAATTCGCTCGATTTGCCTATCGGGAGATGACAAGTGGACTACGAGGATTATTTCTATTCCACATTGTATGGGTCGAAATAATATTATATTGGTAAGGCCACTTCTCAAATGCCACAAATATATATTAATGTGTATACATTAATATTAAATCATATACATGTGTTTTTACCACGTGGAAAGTGGTTGTTGAAGCGGTTGTTGGGGGCAAAGGCCCATACGTGGGCCTGCCCCACGTGGCGGCGAAGGAGGATGAAGCGGTTGTGGGGACGGTTTTCCAACGTGGTCTTTGACCACCATGCGCGTAGAAAAGGCTTTAGCCTAAGCTATTAACAAATGTCGTGCCCTCTATGGGATTTAATCCCAATAAATATGCATCTTTGTGGCTAAAGTGGGAACTAACCCATTAAAATATACAAAAGCCGCTCCAATGGGAATATTTAATCCCATTAAAATAGTATGCCACATAAAACATGGGGATATTTATCCCATATTATATGCATCGCCCTATTTGGGAATTTAATCCCATTTGTTATGGGTAAGGCTAGGCTAATATTAGCCTAGGATAATATGGCATTGCATATTTTTGGGCCCTAAAAATGTATAAATAGGGACCCATTGCATTGTAAAAAAGACATTGAAAACACACATTGGAGACAACACGAGCTTATTATTTGTTAAGCTTGTTATGGACATCGGTGGACACATGCCCGAGCTTATTATTTGTTAAGCTTATTTCGGGATGTGTCGACAAGTATTATCTATTGGCCTATTATTTTAGGCAATATTAGATGAAATATTTGTGATTGGGAGTAAATTGAAACTACCCAATAGGCCCATAGTGCCACACCAAGTACTTGCGTAAATCTGGATTGTCGACCAGAGTGCTAGCTTCGCATTGTTTGCATCGGGAAGGCCGATCACAGCCGAAGGAGATTGTGTGCCAGGAAGGTGGAAGTCGGGTGCTATTTTTCACCCTTGTCGTCTGAAGAACTGGTGTACTAGTAGGCAAGTAAAATTCCATTAGGTTTTCTTGTGAAAGTACTATTGTAACTTACAAGTTTTGACTAGTGGAACGGTTCGATCACGAACCCGGAGACGTAGGCAATTGCCGAACTCCGTAATCAATCTGTGTGCAATTGTCATTATTGTCTTGCATTTTTTAAATTGATTACTTAAAAAGGAGTAAATTATCGGCAAATAAACAAAGCCTATAAGGGTCCGAGATCAGGTCGTAATAATCTGATTATTTTCGGATCATGTTTGGTATCAGAGCTGGTTTAGCTCCATATTTGTTTTTCAGTAAATCTGATTAACAAAGTGATTGCTTCAAGATTGGTGCAGTTGGTTCAGTTTGTGTGAACAGGGTACAAGTGCACTATGGGCAAGATGTCTAAACAGGAAAAGCTCGAAGAAATTGAAGCTTATAATCACCAGATCCAGGAAGAGAATTCTCTCCTGCGATCAATGTATTCCTCCTTGGAAGAGGAGTATGCTCGTTTGAAATCAGAACTACAAACCAAGGATGAGCTCTTGGCAAGGTTGCAATGTGGTGATCAGAGGAAGGAAAAACCCTCTACTTTAGATGCAGAGGCCACGGCAGATGATTGCACTGTAAGTTGTTCACCACGGGAATCTTCTTCTTCCTCCCATTCGGTTTCGGATTCAGGTAATGAAGTCTTTGGTTTGTTTGAAAAGCATACTAGAGGCATTGGATCCAAGTTACTAGATAAAATGGGATTTGATGGAAGAGGCCTTGGTAAAAATGGCCAAGGTATTGCTAACCCAATACAGGTCGAGGATCGTCCTCGTTTTGCAGGTTTGGGTTATCCTAGTGCGGGAATGGAAATTGGAGAATGCTCCAAGAACGCTGATGGGAGACAAGCTTCCGAAAGCAAAGTGATTACCCCACTAGTCCTGTGAGAAGATTATGAGTAGGAAAGTTGTGCTTCCTCGTCACAGGCAAGATGTGGTAAGAGAAATCAGCGAAGAGGTAATGAGATTCCACCTCCAGTTTCTTACCATAATCGTAAGCACAATAAAACTTCTGATCCACTTTTTCAGCTTAAGAAGTATGGTTATGATTTTCAGAAGATGTGGAATTCTTTTCCATGTACTTTTTGTGGATTGCATAATCATTCAGTGGCCAGATGCTGGAAGAGAAGGACACTGATGAAGAAGTTGATGCCGTTCGTCAAGAACAAGGCAAATCAGAAAGACCAATCTCGTCATGCAGAGTCGAGAAATGGCAGAAAGAGTTCCTCATCCTAGAAGAAGGAGATTAAGAGGAATTTTTGTGCTCATTGCCAGAGGAATGGGCATCGGGTGGAAAATTGCTGGAAACTACATCCATCTCGCCATCAGAGTAATGGCAAGCCAAAGATGGAATGGAGGCCTATTGCAAAGGCAGAGGAAGTTTCTACTCCACCACTAGTTGACAAGTCAACCCAGGACCAGGTAATACCTGAAAGTGAAAGTCCTTTAAAATGGGTAAGTCAACAATTTTTCAATTATATATTGCATAATTCAGATTGATGGATCGTATGCAGTATTAAGTTTGGAGATCAGATTCTTGTGAGGAAATGCTGAGAGAAAGGTTTACAATACTCAGTGGATTTTCTTACTTAGAAAATTTGATTAATGCTCCTAACATATCTCCTAATCAGCGTGTGAGTACCTGATACAGCTTGGATACAGATTTGACTCATATAAAGCTTGGAGATTGATTTGCCATTTGTGCAGATAGTAGAGTTCGCAGAGATCAGCTCGGAACTTCATTCTGTGTAGAGGCATTGTGACCGTGCAGCAGATGGTAGCTGAATCACCGTTAGCATTGACGTCAGTCGGAACTTCATTCTGTGTAGAGGCATTGTGACCGTGCAGCAGAATGGTACCTGATATTAGTGTGTCAACAAAGAAGAGCTCTCAAAAGGATCAGCTCGGAACGTCATTCGGTGTCAAGGCATTGCGACCACACATTCGAATGGTAGCTGATCAACAGACTTAGCATCATGCATTGGAGGCTCGAAGTCTTGAAAGAGGCTTAGCATCATGCATCGGAGGCGTTGAGGTCTGTAATAGACTTAGCATCATACATCGGAGGCTCGAGGTCTTGAAAAAGGCTTAGCATCATGTATCGAGAGGTGTTGAGGTCTACATAGACTTAGCATCATACATCGGAGGCTCGAGGTCTTGAAAAAGGCTTAGCATCATGTATCGGAGGCGTTGAGGTCTACAGAGACTTAGCATCATACATCGGAGGCTCGAAGTCTTGAAAAAGGCTTAGCATCATGTATCGGAGGCGTTGAGGTCTGTACAGACTTAGCATCGTGCATCGGAGGCTCGAGGTCTTGAAAGAGGCTTAGCATCATGCATCGGAGGCATTGAGGTCTGTAAAGGGACAAGGCATTGTCCATCACCGACATCGGATCAATCAAAGCTCTACGTAACATGGAGTTCCTTGAATCGAGTTGGATTCTCGGAATCGGCTCGGAGCAGGAGCTGTGTTATAGAGTAAAAGAAGATCCTTGTTGTCAGATATCAAGAAGCTTAGCACCGCACAGAAGGAGTGTTGAGGTTTCATTCAGAAACTTAGCACCATAAAGCGGAGGCGTGGAGGTCTTCTTCGGATATCGAGTGGCGTTAATGGAAGCATCGTGGACCCATAACCCACAGGTCCAGGATCGGAGCAGAGTTGTCGAAGTGAGAAGGTTGGAGGAGAAGACCCAAGGGTCTACTACAGCAAAGCACTTCCGAGGAGGCAAGAGATTTTCAGATTCAGGACAGTATGGAAGCTTTTTGGGACAAAAAGCTTTTCTCAGTGGGGAGGTGTGATCAGGGGATCATTTCTGAAAGTTCCCTAAACATCTCTAAATGGTGTCAGTGCAGAAGATCATCTCGAGAGCTTTCCAACGACTGTGAGAACGCGACAAACGGACATCGGGAGCTCTAGATATGTTCGGTCAAAGTTCGGTCAACGGGGAAGTCAACTATGGTCAACTGGTCAATATTGGACCGAATCGCACTGTGACACGTGGCTTGCCAACACTCGTCGGATTCGCTCGATTTGCCTATCGGGAGATGACAAGTGGACTACAGGATTATTTCTATTCCACATTGCATGGGTCGAAATAATATTTGGTAATGCCACTTCTCAAATGCCACAAATATATATTAATGTGTATACATTAATATTAAATCAAATGCATGTGTTTTTACCACGTGGAAAGTGGTTGTTGAAGCGGTTGTTGGGGGCAAAGGCCCATACGTGGACTGTCCCACGTGGCAGAAGGAGGATGAAGCGGTTGTGGGGACGGTTTTTCCAACGTGGTCTTTGACCACCATGCGCGTAGAAAAGGCTTTAGCCTAAGCTATTAACAAATGCCGCGCCCTCTATGGGATTTAATCCCAATAAACATGCATGCCGCGGCTAAAGTGGGAACTAACCCATTAAAATATACAAAAGCCACTCCAATGGGAATATTTAATCCCATTAAAATAGTATGCCGCGCTAAAACATGGGGATATTTATCCCATATTATATGCATCGGCCCTATTTGGGAATTTAATCCCATTTGTTATGTACGGGTAAGGCTAGGCTAATATTAGCCTAGGATAATATGGCATTGCATATTTTTTGGGCCCTAAAAATGTATAAATAGGGACCCATTGCATTGTAAAAAGACATTGAAAACACACATTGGAGACAACACGAGCTTATTATTTGTTAAGCTTGTTGTGGACACTGGTGGACACATGCCCGAGCTTATTATTTGTTAAGCTTATTTGCGGGATGTGTCGACAAGTATTATCTATTGGCCTATTATTTTAGGCAATATTAGATGAAATATTTGTGATTGGGAGTAAATTGTAAACTACCCAATAGGCCCATAGCGCCACACCAAGTACTTGCAAATCCTGGATTGTCGACCGGAGTGCTAGCTTCACATTGTTTGCGTCGGGAAGGCCGATCACAGCCGAAGGAGATTGTGCGGGAAGGTGGAAGTCGGGTGCTATTTTTCACCCTTGTCGTGCCCCGAAGAAGCTGGTGTACTATTAGAGCAAGTAAAATTCCATTAGGTTTTTCGTGAAAGTACTATCAGAACTTCACAATTTTTGACTAGTGGAACGGTTCGATCACGAACCCGGAGGCGTAGGCAATTGCCGAACTCCGTAATCAATCGTGTGCAATTGTCATTATTGTCTTGCATTTTTAAATTGATTACTTAAAAAGGAGTAAATTATCGGCAAATAAACAAATCCTATAAGGTCCGAGATTAGGTCGTAATAATCTGATTATTTTCGGATCACCAATACCGATAAAAAAACTTCACTAACATGTAGAAGCTCATTTAGCACAAGGAGAAATAGAGAACTCCCTCAAGCTCACCAAATCTAAGATCTTATTCAATCTTTATTTCTTTATAAAGAGATGTCTTAACCAATTCTCAAGCATGGATCTAGATTCCATAATCATCACAATGATACCCAAACAACATCCATACCTGTAGGATCTTACTATCCATCTAAGTCCACTGAAATTGCATCTTTTAACAACTTTCGTCATCACAGTCAGGGGTACCATTAGACATAGAAGGTTTGAAAGTAATTTGTTGTGTTCTTTCTCATCAAATATCCATAAGAATCCTTAAAAACCTCTTTCTATATCAACCAAATTATGATTTTTCACCAAAAATACACTATGCCTTCTTCAAACCATCTAATACATTGTCACAGTCTTCTAGCCCTAGTTTCTACAAGATGCACACTTAACTTTTGATAAAAATGCAATCATGAAGAATTCTCACCTAGTTTAGACACCCAATTATCTTGCAAACATCCATCAACAACCTTGTGAGCACATTATAAAAGAAACAATTCCAGATCTCAAGAAGTACCTAACATAGATTAGGTCTCTAGACACCATAGTCAATTTTACAATATTGTCAAAGATTCCAGGAAATATACACCTTCTCATGTATTAAAACCACATGTATCCTTTATTCTAACATGTCTAGATGATATGTACAAAATTTTAGCATTAGAATTAATCATTTACCCCTTCATATCTTAGATTCCATTTATACCACTTACAAACACTGTGAAAACACAGTCAGATAGTAGGGAGAGAACCTTCCAAAATCACCAAATTTTTCTTTCATGACCTCAAAATTGGTCATACTTACTGAATTATCATTACCAAGATTTATGAGCACTTATATTCTTGATTCAACTTCATACCTGAAGCCACCTTAATTTTTATCTGTAGCACATTGAAATTGACTATATATTTGTCCATACTCCATTTTGGTAGCAATTTACTAATCAAGTTATCACTTTATCACATTAGTCATCTTCAAACACATTTATAATTCAACCTATAACCTTGCAAGTTTATGACACAAGTCCCAATGAAATTCACATACCCATACTGATGTCCTGATTACATAAAACACATCTTAGGAAGAATGAGTACACATGGACTCATGATGACCTTTTTACAACTTCAAAGACACCTCCAAAGCTTCATACAAACCAATGACAACTAGACACACTTGACACATGCCATTACAACTCATGAATAACCTTATAACACCATCAACCACTTAGACTTATCTCCATAGTTCTCACAAACCACATACTCCTTCAACACAACTAAGCATAATCTCAGAGACTTATAAAGCATACTTCACGAGTTCAAGAGCACATACATACTTCATATAACATGACCATGAGACTCTAGAATATAAACAACCAACTCAAATCATCCACACACCATGATGATGTTGGTGTGTGTTATTTTCCATAAGCATTAGGTGAGTCATCTCACTTAGGTGAGATCGTAGATCCATGTGTCATTTAGGGGTCATTATGATATTCTCTTACGTGTTAGTGTGTCAATGCGTCGAGTGCATCATATGCATCATTGGGAGTTACACATCTATTCTAGGAATGTAACTCCCTCTCTACTCGAGTTGTCATGATTGCTATCGAAAGACTTTGGGGTTACTCAACACCTCCTATATGTACACCCCATTTGATCTATGAGATAGAGGAGAGTTTTATGGCTTAACCAGTTCTACCCGTGTTTCAAATATTTGCATACACATTCGGTTAATGCTTGTTCCTCCCAAGATCTCTTCACGCACCGTTCACATGTCTCGTTGATGTGCATGTCATCCCTCATGATACTCGCTTATGGGTTTTGAATCCTCTTTTATATGATGCGAGACATGGATCATAAGGACTTCATACATGTACTACTAGTGACTCAAGACTGAGATCAAGACTTCTTACACAAGAACAACCATCATGAACTAATAAGACCATGAACAAGAGTATATAATGACATACCTTGACCTTATGGAGGAGAAACACATTGACTCATACAGCTCCCCCTCTCTTGAATGCTTCATATGCATTGATATACCTTCAAGAAGCATAATGAAGGTATATATGTACCATAATGACCTAAAATAAGGTCTTGAAGAGGTCCCAAGCCTTCTTGGGAACATGCAAAACTCCTTCATCCTCTCTCTTATGATCTAAGCACTTTGAAACACTTCTTCCACTGAGATCTACTCTTGATGAGACACTATGGTCTCTTCTAGGTTCCCAAGTCCTTCTAGGACCATTTTCATACACTTTAGGTATTTGAACTCCATAGGCTTGTACTCTAGGACCTGAAGAACTCCTGATTTGAATTGAATATGCTTGGAAACAATACACGGCAGCATGAAATACTTTGTTACAGTTGTAACATACCACTATAGTTTTCTTGAGCTCATGAAAATGTCTAGATGAGTCATCCATACAATCACTAGCAACATGGCCTATCTTTTTGCATTTGAAGCAAGCAAAATTCTTAGCATGATCATCTCTAATGTCTTTCTATGGCTGAGTATCTCTAGGAGGCCTTCTACACTCCTCATCCCTATGAATAAATGCATTACATGTATAACAATAACCATTAAAAGACCTTTCATACCTTGAGGCATTAAGTTTCCTAATTTTCTTGATTTTCTCATTGTCCTTGATATAGATCTCATTATTTTCTTCCTTGGTGCTTGGTTCTCCCACTTATTTACATGAAATCATGTCTTATTTCTTCACCTTGTTGTCTTTGACTTCAGATTTGAAACCTAAACCAACCTTGTCACTTGCAACCTTCTGATTGCTCAAGATATCATCAATAGCTTTAGTAATTTCTTCAAAATTTTGATAGGTTTTCAACTTACTTACAACATCTGAGAGCTCCTTCTTGAGAACTATCACCTCTTCCTCTTTGGATTGTAGATTAAGAGTCATGTTACTAATTTGAAACTCTATCCTTCTCATTGATTCCTCAAGTTTTTCATAAATGTCCCAATGTTTTCCTTCAAGCTCTTGTATATTTGCTTCATACTCTTTGACTTGTGAAGTCAAATTATTGTTGTTCTTTTCAGCATGTTCTAATTTTGATTGGATGCATGTCAACTCAATCCTTAAACCATCATCTTCTCCTTCTTCCTTATTTGAAAGGATCAGGTGAAATATCACCCCACAAAGTGGAGCCACCACTAGAGGATCTCATAGCTTCCTTTGTCATGAAAAGAACCTCATATCCTACATCATTGTGATCAGATTCAATCTCTGAATCAAACCTATCAACTTCACTACTTACATTAGAGGAAGAATCCTCTTTCTTAGTATATAGACACTTCTTTTCTTCTTCATGAATTCATTCTTCTTATAAAACTTCTATTTTTTCTTCTAATGATCACTATCGTGTTTATCATTTCTTTTCTTATCATGTCTATGAGGAAACTTCATAGAAAAATGACCTACTTTACCACATGTAAAACATTTAAAAGGAAGTTTACCCTTGTACTTACCAGTTCCAAGTGTCATTATTCTAGCAACCATGGAAAATAGATCTTCCTCATCAAGATCTAATGTGGTATCTTCATATTTAACCTTTTTGTCCTTAGCCATCTTCTCCAATTTGAAGTCTATCTCTTTCTTAGCAGGTTTAGAATCAATTATCCTCATCTCATAGGCTATCAAAGTGCCATGTAAATCATCCATCTTAAGCTGAGACAAATCCTTAGCTTCTTCTATGGTAGACACTTTAGAGTCAAAATTTGAAGTTAAAGACCTCAACACCTTTTGAACAATTACTTCCTCTT
Source organism: Taxus wallichiana var. yunnanensis (assembly GCA_018340775.1). NCBI lineage: Eukaryota > Viridiplantae > Streptophyta > Pinopsida > Cupressales > Taxaceae > Taxus > Taxus wallichiana. The sequence continues at coordinate 1,929,464 of CM031236.1, read as the reverse complement.
TTACTTCTTCTCCTAACCCTTTCATACTATTGACAATATTTTCAACTCTAAGAAGATATGTTGTAATAGACTCAATCATAACTCACCTAAAGAGATTTAAATTGATTTCTGAAAGTTTTAAGCTTTGCAATCCTTACCTTTGAGTCACCTTCATAAAGAACTTGTAGTTTTTCCCATGCTTCCTTTTCATTTTTGCAATGCATCATTTTTCCCATCTCAGATTCTCCAAGTCCACTTATGATGTCATTAATATCTTTTGAATTATTGGTATATGCATTCTTTTGTTCTTCAATACTTGGAGGAGTGACAAGAGGAGTATAAGGATGCTCCACAACATCCCAAACATCAAACCCTTGAGCCATGATGAATGAATTCATCCTCAAGCTCCAAAAACCATAATTCACTCCATCAAACAATGTTTCCTTTCCAGTGATTGAGATTCTCGCCATATTGTGCTTCAAGGATCTCCTTTCAAGCTATCAAACTTCTCCAAAAGGACCTACTATGATACCAATTTTTATAAGCACAATGGATTGAGAGGGGGAGTGATTCATTTCTTACAATAATTTAAATTTATATTTCAGATATGATTATTCAAAACTCATAAACATTCAACCATCCATTAATGTGTGCATACAACAAATAATCACATGTGCAAGAACCATAAGAAAGATAATCAACACAAGAAACAAGATATAAGTGAGAAAACCTCAAGGGAAGAAAACCCACTGAAACACAATATAATATTTACATTTTTCAATATTTAGTGATGCATCAAACCCACAAGGAACACTAACCCCTAGTTCAGTAGAGCACCAACCCCTAATTTTGTGAAACATGAACTCTACAAGGAGGATACAACCCCCAAGATGATCAACCACCCTAACCATAAAGATATGATATCTGATTTATTTCTACCACAACTGATGGAGACCTAGTATCCAACTCGCACTTCTTCAAATCTTCACACAAACCCTAGGTGATCAAACCATTCACAAACAATCTCTCCCTTCACTTCTCAAACATTCAAACACTTGCAGACATAATTTTGATCTTACTCAACTTGAAACACACTTTATTCAACCTCAATTCATGCTTCAAAACCTGAAAATATCTCACACCTAGGTCACACACCTTGCACACACACAACTAGCTTTCAAAAGCACCCAAAACTATGCTTTTGTAAGCTCCTCTTGATTTCAAATTAAAAAAAAAAACTTTTCCCTCATGTGGATCAACCCATAAATAAATTAAGTATACCAAATTTGAATTAAAATAGTCACAAGTGACCCAAGTAAGTTGGCCTAGATAAAAATCTTATTATATGTGCTAAAAATGGCTCAAAACCCCATGGCCACAAAGATAAAAATTTCCTTACATTAAAACCATACATAGTCATGACCCATAAATCATTACACATGATTAAAATATCATATAACATTCATACATGGTCGCAATTTATCTCAACCAATCAAATTATTTCATTTAATGGGCCCAATACTCTTTGTATTTATCAAAGTTTTTGTTTCCTTCACCCTTCAGCACCCTGGAAACTTCATTATGCCACAAAATCACATAAATCAACAAAACCATGCCATGTGACCACTTGATGTAAATTACAAAACTTTTATAACACTTATAAGAAATTTATAATTATTGAATCAACCACCTACTCAAACCACAACCACATTTGTCTTCATCAAATCAACCTACCAAAAATATTGTTTCCAAAGATTAGATCATAATTTTTTTATATGAATAATCAATGTCTATAAGTGGATTCATTGGATTCAAAATTCATACCTCTTCACATTATAGGTGATATAAATAATCACCTAATCCATCTCATGCTTCAAACAACTCAAAAAATTTAGAAAAGCACATCATGTCCTGCACTAGCAATAACCTTCTTGTCTAAGGATTGACTTGGAAACAATATGAAAAACACCTCATAATGAGACAAACCTCCTTAGGGGAAATAGTAGTCACATAAATCATGCATCATCAGAATCATCAATCACAACATCACACAACAATCAACATGAACAACAGTGTACAATGCAACATTTACACATACGCTCTCGCCCCAGGTTCATCATCATCACTTTTTTCACTTCCTCTTCTTTAGCTTCCATGATTAACATTTTTATCACTCCACACTTTTCCTTGTCTCTCAACATGCCTTTCACCATATATTTAAATGGTTATCAGGTACACATATCTTATCTACTTTATGTTATCAAGCATCTTCTCAACAACATAAAGTGGGGGAAAATGTATCTATCTAGTCCTGATCACATAGTACTATTCATATGATTCTTAAGTAAGAAAAGTAATAATTAAGCCATGTATTTTTGCCTCTTTGCTTTCTTTCTGTTATCCTTCTTGGTTTTGCACACCTTCTATCCCAGACTTCTATCTTTTCATCCTTCAACAGCTTCTAATTCTAGAAACCAGACCCTCATCCCCTTTGGGTGATCCCAACCTCTTTACACTTTACTCATGCCTTTTGGGTCCTTTCTAACCATTTGGGAATCTTATCTTTTTGGTAGTTAGCCTTTCCAGGGTTAATTATGAAATTCAAGAAAAGGAATCATATAAATATAAAGTTATATGACCATAATAAAGAACCAAACACTAAGCATTAGCTATCACCACCTAAGGTTGCATTCAAAGGCCATTACAACAACACTCAAACATCCATCTAGCATCCACACACAAGGGCAAGGGAATGATTCTTTTGCATACACTTCATAGGAGGGGAAGTTGATTATTTCATACACACATATACTTACATTTCTTACATCTAGCTACGTGTTTGCTATTAAGTGCGACATGCATAAGACCCACCAAGGGCACAATTCTACACACATATACATAAAACTACATTGGGTCTGAGATGTAGTGCAATACTTAGTCATAAGATCACTTGTTTGACATATGAGGATAGTCTGAACCCTCATTTGCATTTTTTTCTTTTTGGGATTTAATACGCTTTGGGTTTTTGTAGGTCATTTCTTCATTGCAGGTTACGAGCAACATTTCCCACTTAATGTGACATACTAGTGACAAGAAGAGAAAGACAACGAACATCTTGTGACCCTCCAAAACTAGTTTCCATAGCTTTTGAGCATAAAAATGCGCCCTCATGAGGTATCTAGTGCCTCTAGCACCTCCGCCTTGGCCTAGGCGCCCCATTCCAGTATATTCGACACCTATGATTTTTTTGGGATTCATTGCGACATTCTACACTTCAGATTTTCTAGTTTATAGTTCTATGCACCTTCGGGATCATAGCGAGACAACAAAGTATTTATTCCTTCTCATTTGCACTTAGGGGTTTTTATCTTAATTTTTTATTTTCTTGGGTCTATTATGTACTTAATTTTTATATTCAACACTATTACATAACATTAGAATTAGGAATTTATTTATCCAATATTTTCTTAATTAGGGAAAGGTCAACTTCAACACAAATGTATTTATGAGGCCGAGCATTGTAGAAGCATTGAGGTTCCATGAAAACAACTCACCCTATAGAGGAGGTGATTTGGTACAGAAAGTGGATAAATGGAAATGGAAGAATAGGGAACTTCACCTAAACGGGAACCTTGAGATCCACATGTTCAAAAACCACAAAATATTTGGTCCAAGGAGAGAGGACCAAAAGTCAATTACACACGTACCAAGTGGTGGAACGATTCAAGATAGTCGGGGCATGAGATGGATCAAAAAAAAGAAGAGGAAGAAATATTTGGTCATGTTCTACACACTTTCGAGTCGGATGCCATGAGTCGGCCTAGGCCATGTTAACCCATGACTTTAGCATGCTTTTGGAGGGGATGCTGCCCACAAAATACCCAATAAGGAAGAACTATTCTAGCCATTGTCACGTAACATTAAATTCAAGAACATGTAAAATAACATCAGGAGGAGAAGTATTACCTCATGAAAGACATTAAGAACAAATTTCTAGGGGCATTTTTGTGGCAGAACCATTGTTTGAATTTCCACAAGCTCCAGAACACAAATTGTTATTTATTTCAAGGCAACGACTACTCAAACATAGTAGCAGTGACACTGATGATATTTATATATTCAACCCTAAAAAAGATATGCCAAAATAACATCCATCACAAAAAACCATTTATTTCCCCATTTTCTGTAGAAGCACAACACTGTAATCACAACATAAAATCCCACCCCATAACTTAACCCCACTACCACTACCCACCCACCATCGATCTATTTCATCTTCATTTGTGTTTGCATCTTCCACTTGGGTGCCTCTTTCAACATAACCTGAGCTATGTGTTCATTTTTTCATGGGAAATCCATGAAGATCGAGGTTTCCTTGAAACACAAAAGCCTCAAAATTTGAAAATTGATTCCCATGAGGAATTAAACTAGAAAACTTGTTGTCTAAAAGATTCAAAAAGAAATGAATGTGAGATTTAAAAGTTCGGTAGGAATCTTCCCTGACAACATGTTTCTTGAAAGATACAGAGACTCCAGATGAACCATTCCTCCAAAGGATTTTGGAATTGAGCCACTCAAATTATTTTTACAAATGTTGAGAGTGACCAAACCTCGAGGAGTCCCATTTCCAGAGGAATGCCTCATGACAACTTGTTATGTGACAGATCCATGAATTTGAATGATCTCCATATCTTTGGGTATGGAAGTTCCCTTCCTTTAATCCATAATGTTATTTGATCCATAAATATTAGGAAATAGTTGAGCACATAAGGAGTATCAGTAATCACCTGAGTTCCTTCAGTATATTGTGTTTCAACATTCTGTGATTGATCGACCATGGCACTTAACTTTCCTAGATTTGTAGGAATAGTTCTTTTCAAGTTGTTGTGAGATAAATCTAAAACCTGAAGATTCTTCAGCTCAATCAACTTGGGTGGAATACTGCCTTCAAACTTATTAAAACTCAAGCTGATAATTTTTAATTCTGCCAGTCCTTTTAATCAAATAGGAATAGATCCCTCCATTTGGTTATGCCCGATGTCAAATACTTTGAGATTCACACAATTTGAAATACTAGAAGGAATAGTTCCATGTAAGTTGTTTCCATTGAGATCTAATGTCTCAAGGTGTGTTAGATTTTCTAGCTCCTTTGGCATCTCACCCTGAAATTCATTTTGAGCCAAATTCAAAACTTGGAGAGTAAAACATCTCAACAAATATGCGGGAATCACATCTCTTAAACTGTTCTTTGATAAGTCCAGAATATTGAAGAAGCCAATTGCATCAATACAAATAGAATGTGGAATTCCTCCACTTAGATTGTTCCCTGATAAGGATAGATAGAGCATTTGTGGAAAAGTTGTAGCAAGAAAAGATCCATTAAACTTGTTGTCTAAAAAATCCAATATCATTCCATGAAAATAAATATCTGGAATAGGGCCGTGGAAGCTATTATTATGCAAGTACAGAAAAAACACTGACTTCAATGGGTGCATAGAACCTTATTGTTGGTTATTGGAAAGATTTAAAGATTCAAGAATGGGAAGATACCATAGCTAACTGGGAACATTTCCTTTAATATGGTTGTCTGACAAGTCCAACTCTTCCAATAAATATTGAGTAGAGAAAAAAGTAGGAAAATCACCATGGATGTTATAAGATCTCAATCCCAGGTATGACATCCAGTTGAATTGGGGGAGCCAATTCGAGGAGATGTCAACTTGTCAAATGATTTGTAGAAAGGTCCAGTACTTGAAGCTTGAGTCATATTTTCGAACATGAAAAGAGAAACACTACCTATTAAATTGTTGTAGGAGAGTGTCATTACTTCTAATCTAACAAACTTTGAAATGTTATCTAGAATTTCTTTTGACAACTGGTTATTACCTAGTCCCAATTCTCTTAATACAAAGAGTTGACCGAGAGAAGGTGGAATAGGACCACCGAGTAGGTTTCTATCTAGCCAAAGTTATCTTAAAATAGAGAGTTAACCCAAATAAGGTGGGATATGACCATTAAGTTGGTTATTATTAAGATGTAGATATATAAGTGAGGAAAGCATACCAAAAGATAAAGGTATACTGCCTTTCACATTGTTTTTTTATATTATTGGTAAAAGGTTTTGGAGGGACCTTACCCAAGATTACATCTATAGGCTCAACAACCAAGATAAGAAAAGTAAAATAGAGTGGTTTTTTGATCCGTGGGGTCCACACCCCAACCAAAAGAGAAAATAACAAGAAAACAAAGGCAAGGGCCATATGCCTACAAAGACCCCAATATCAAAACATCTACATAAAAAATGCAGCTAGAAAATAGCACAAAAATAACTACACCGAGAAAAAGGAGACAACAACACTACCCAACATATTTTCTAAAAAATTTACATTAACCCTAAAATTCTAGTAGAGTTTTAGGGCAATGGAAATAGTGGGATCCTAGTTTGTAGCTTTAAAATTTCTTGTAATCTTGCCATTCTTCCAAGCCGTGTCCGAATGCCGCTAGAGTCACAATTTTGGTGGATATGGACTTGCATAAGATCCAAAATAACACTGTGCATAGCCAAGTAATTTCTATGTTTCTCCTCAAGAGCTTTAATCTTAGTTTTAAGGGAAACAATTTCTTCTTTGAGGCCAGTGTTGGTATCCGAAGCTTGTTCCTTAACAATAGACTTAAGCAGGAATTCTACATTTTCCTCAAGGGTTTTAACAATATTAACTTGCATGTTGAATTTATTTTCCAAACTAGAGCCTTCTTCCATGACAAGGAGGATAGAGGGAGGCTATCATCCACCAATATTTCTTTACCCTGCTGGCCATAGCCCACAACTTCCTTTCCTTTCCTACTGCTATGAAGAAACCTTTTAGGGGGTGGATCCAAGACAGAGTCATGATACATGGGGTTTTTGGATCGAATGAGGGTTTTCTTGGGAAGGGGAGAAGCCACAATAGGGCAGGGGTCATTGACAACAACACTAGACAAGTAATGGTTATGAGATAAATGACACCCTGGTGTAGAGGAATAGTCCTCTTGTGACCCTAAACTTCAAGAATAGAATTTTCCATTGACTGTAGAATGTAGTAGGAGAGACTCACCTTCACCTCGCACCTGAAGTGATTAAGCAGGACCAAGTGATACTGTGGAATGGTGGAGAATATTCCCTCTAATGTGACATAGTGCACCATCATACATGCCACCTAATCATAAGGCATCGGGATAGAAGAAACTAGAATGCCTTCTTTTTTATGTCAAAATTTTCACCATCATCCAGAAAGAGATATTCTTTTGATTCCTTATCAATTTTGTTCCTGAAGAATTTGTTCCCCTCCATGCTTAGACTGGTGATAAATGAGATGAATTCTTCAGTGATTTGAAAGTCCCTATCACCGAAAGAGACGTTACGGTCTTTCCACTTCGCCACGACTTGTAAAGAGATATACTGGTCATGCCCTTTTATGCATTGGATGAATTCAGTGAAGCCCTCCATATTTATGTTCTCCTAAATCTCAATCTGATCCTGCCATTGAGGATCAAAGATAGGTTCCACATGGCAAGGGGCACCACCCATTCTGAAAACCCTCTAAGAATTTGTTGAGTTGGGCTGAAACAAAGTTAGACTTCCCAACAACCCTTTGATAACCTAATTCCTATGCATTGTAGGAATAAAATACACTTCCTTCTCCCTAAAATGCTTAGTATGAAAAAATCACTCAGTTTTCAAAAGCATGGAAGAATAAATTCGGGCATGCCCAAATTTCCATGGAGATCTTGTTGTAGGATTACACACGTGTTGACACCATTGACTAAGAAGTAATAATGAGTGTGTTCGTTTCATTTGAAATGATATTTCTAACTTTGGTGGGAGTGTCATTGAAGTCATGCCATTCCTTATAATCATTAATACAAACTCCAATATTTGCAAGTGAATCCGCATATTTGTTCCTTCTCTATACACATGCTTAAAAATGATGCTTAGACCATTGCATAAATTATGAGCTTCATTAATGAATTTTCTAATGGTCCAACTAGGAGTTATGGATTTAGAGAGAATATTGAAAATATTCATTGAGTCACCTTTGATAATGATGTTTCCCATGTTGATTTTCCTAGCAAGTCGATTCCCTAGAGAGTCAGCTAGAGCCTCAGAGTAGTGGTTAGTTTTCTTACCCATGGGACCAACATATGCTGCAATAAGATGACCCTTGTGATTTTTGATTAGACCACCTCCTCCAGCTGGACCAGGGTTGCCTTTGGAGGCACCATCAAAGTTCAGCTTATACCAACCTTTAGAAGGGGAATCCATTGTATAGTAGTCCTGTCAATGCTTTGAATGGGGGCAATACACTACTGTATATCAATATTCCATGCCTTAAGATATATGAACTCCTCCTGTGGATATATGGGCTTTTTTAGAGGTTTAAATTTCAAGATATTTTCTTTTGCAGCCACTGTGATTTCGTTGAGAATAATTTTAATGCTCCTGTTAGTATCTCTGAAAATGATCAAATTGCGGGCTTTCTAGATTCTCTAGATGGTGTGAGGGAATATAATTTTCCACATCCTGTGAAGAAGAGCATGCTTAAAAGGAGGTTTCCATTGTAGCAGGCTTGTGTGATATCTTTTGGAAAAGACCATTTGACTTCAAACCTATTAAAGATGAGATTCCATAGAGAACTAGCAACTGGACAATGAAGAAAAAGATGTTGGATAGTTTCATTATCCATCTTACAGTGATATCATCTATTTGGCATGGTAGACCCTCTTTTGATGAGGTTGTATATGGTAAATATGCCTTTATTGAGCATAACCAAAGGAATTGATTGATTTTTCGGGGTAAGATCTTTGAACCAAATCTTGTTCCAAGGGAAGTTATTGATAGGTTCATTGGAAAACAACTGATATCCTGATCTCACCAAATAGTTAACTTCAAATGAAGAAACCAGTTAAATTCATAATGATTTTGGGTTTGACTAATGGGGATGAGGTTCAAAGTGGTTTGAAGTTCTCCAAGAAGCTCCTTTTGAATTGGTGTAAAGGCCTCAAGGTTTTTCCAATGTAGTTTGCCATCAGTGTTTTGAATGTAGTCACAGACCTGTTGTCCCAATGTTGCAGTAAAGTTGTCTTTTAGCTGATCCCAGTGTTCATTATTTGAAATTGTGCTAAAGTCAGCCCAACTATCTTTCCAGTAGAAACTTATGCTCTCACCTGTGCCCAATGTCCATTTGTATCCTGTAGCTAGCTCTTTCCTGATCTTGATGATAATGTTCCAAAAAATAGATCCCAATGGGTGACTGAAATTATTAAATTAGTCCATAGTAATTCCTTGATTTAGATATTTAGATTTAATGAGATTGGTCCATGGTTGTTCCTCCTTCACAATTCACCACCCCATTTTATAGACAAGAGAAACATTCATGGTACGATTTTTTTATGCCAATACCTCAATGTTTTTGTTGTTACATGCCTTGTCCTAAGCCACCAAGTGCATCCTATTTTTATCTTCAACCTATCCAGAGAAATTTTTTTTGGATTCTTTCAATTTTTTCCACAATAGCCACTAGAATAAAGAATAAGGACATGATGTAAATTGATAAATTTTGAAGTGTGCTTTTAATAAGAAGGCATTTTCCAAAGCACTTGAAAGGATAGAGCCCTTTCAAACCAAGCAAGATTTCTCTGAAACCTATCCAACAAGGTATTCCACACACTCATTTGGATCTTGTTGGTGCGAGAGGAAGACCAAGGTAGGTAGTAGGTAAAGAGTTAATTTCATAGCCCATGATTTGTGCAATTTTCCTCTATCTTGCATGAGGAGTATTGAATAATTATAAAGAGATTTTATCAAAATTGATTTGTTTCCCAAAGCTTCTTCATATAGCTGCAAAATATGCTTCATAGTTTTGGATTCAAGGATAGAGGAAAAGGAGTAGGATTGTGTCATCAGCATGAACTACTGATGGGAGACCATGATGTCAAAAGAAGAGGGTCTGAATCCTTTGAGGTAGCCAAATATATAACTCTATTGATTCTACGACTGAGGTTATCTGCCATGATGATGAAAAGTATGGGAGAGATAGGGTCACCTTGAAAATACCACAACTGCTTGGGAAGAAACCCACCGGGATACCATTGACTATCACCGAGAATCTTGGGTGATGAAATAAAGGTCCATATGATCTTTCTAAACCAATCATCAAAGCCAAAATTTTTAGAACTTGATAAAGAAAAGACCAGAAACTCTGTCAAAAGCTTTGTTCATGTCAAGTTTTAGCACCATACCTACTTTTTTTATTTTCTCCATTGAGTGTATGGTTTCATGAACCATAATTACTCCATCTTGAATAAGTCTTCCTTTTACAAATCCTCCATGTTGGCTTTAGATTATATTCGGAAGAAGCGGCTGGATCCTTGAGGTGAGGATTTTGGTGAATATTTTATAGAGCACATTGGAGAGAATTATGGGTCTAAAGTGCTTGAATTCCTTCACCCTAGATTTTTTAGGGATTAGGATGATAAAAGTGTTATTTATTTCCTTGAGAATTCTTCCTATCCTGAAGAATTCATTTACAACTTTGAGAAGGTCATCCGCACAAATCTCCCAACATTTTTGATAAAAGAAAGTAGAGAAACCGTCTGGGCCTCGGGGCTTTGTCTCCTTCCATGGAGAAGACCTGTTTTTGGAGTTCTTCTAAGGTAGTTGGTTTAGCAAGAGTGCTAAACTCTTTGGGTCTAACCAGGTTTTTTGGAATAGAGTCTAGTTTGTTGTTAGCTTCTTGAGACAATGGAGGACTGTCATTCAGTAGATTTTTGTAAAAATTAATAGCTTCTTCTTTGATGGAGTTAGGATTTGACGTCATAACTCCAACTTGATTTATAACTTCAGAGATTTTATTATGTTCCCTATGTTTTAAAGATTTCATATGAAAGAACTTTATGTTCTTATCTCCATCTTTGAGCCAGATTGCTTTGGATTTAAGCCTCCAGTAGGATTATTCCCTTGCACAAATGGTATGGAACTCTGCTAAGAGAGTTTTTTCATGAGTGTAATCTTCTTGACTCATGCCATAGGTAGCCACTTTATTTTCCAATTCATCAATGTCCTCTTTGAGCTTTTTTTCTAATTGAAGATATTGCTAAAAATTCTTTGTTCAGTCCCTTACTTTTCTTTTGACATTTTTGAGTTTCTGAACAATTATGTATTGAGAAGTTCCTTCCACTTGAATCCCCGATGGTCAAACCACATTTTTGAAATTTAAATGAGGAATAGGTAGGTCTCTCATTAGTTACCATATCAGGATAATGGGATTGTGGTATGAGGTGATTTTGGGAAGAGATGAGAGATGAAAGTCTTGACTAAGGATCCAATCAGTGGATATGAGTGCTCTATCAAGCCACACCTGGATGAGGTTATTACTAAGTCTCTTGTTGGACTAGGTGAAGGGATTTCCATTGAGTTCGAGATCTAACAGTTTGTCCTGATCAATGGAATCTGTAAGATCATCCATTCCAGCAGTGTGGTCCTAAGCTCCCCCTCATTTTTTAGCAATGGAGAGAGGGGAGTTGAAGTCTCCCATGAGTAACCAGTTCCATCCAGAGAAGGAATTTTGGAAATTTAACAAATCCTTCCAAAGTTGTCTTCTACCATGGAGTGTGTTAGGTGCATAGATAACCGAGAAAATCCATTGACATTTGTTATCAGCAATATGGAAAGAGAGGGCTAGATGGGAATGAGAGGAAAGGATGAGATTACCAGTAACCTTGGAAGGGTCCTAGAAGACCACTATACCTCTTGAAGCACCTCTTGAATCAACTGCAACCCATTCATCCTTTTTCCAAATTTTCTTACAACAAAATTTTAAGTTCTCAGAACTCATTTTAGTTTCTTGAACAACCATAATAGAAGGGTTGTAACTTATTCTCAAATATTTGAGTGTATGTTGTTTTCCACTTCCATTAAGGCCTCTAATGTTCTAAGAGATGATCTTCATTAAAAATTGCATGGGAGAGGAGTGGACCAGATGGTCTAGGGAAGAATGAGTTCCATCAGCGAGCTTTGTTGATCTCCTTTTTTCTTTGATCATTTTTAGAAGGTCTACCCTTTGTAGTATTAGCACATATATGTGCATGTATGATAGTGGACCTGGTTACCCTTGAAGTGGAAGTGGCCCAATTACTAGGAGACTTCTTCTTATCAAAAAATAGGGTGCCGGGTATATTTTTGAACCCTTTAGATTTTTTATTTTTTCTGCATACTAGGGTAAACTCAGGAGAGTTTGTGTTGTCCTTGAACAAGACTCAAAGCTGGGGTAAGTTCCCCATCCTCCTTATAAGGACTAGGGGACTTCAACAATCCTTCAATGACCTGCATAGAGGGGTGGGAATCAGTCAGGCTACTGGAATTGATTGGTGTGCACTTATTTTCTCCCCTATTAATGCATGTAGGATATAGGATTTGGCCGCATTGCATGTTAAGAATATCTTTGAAAAGGATCTCGCCAGATTGATCAATATCTTTACTAGGGATGACCTTTGGATTCAACAATTCAAGTATGAGCTATTCAAGAGATTTGAAGGGATGCCCTTTCGAGTCTGAGACTCAGTTTGGAAGGGGACCTTTGGAGATGGTATTTCCTCTTGAATAGTCCATAAATTAATATCTTTAGGGTTTCCACTGTCAGATGGTTACAAAAGGACCTTGATAGTTTGTGAGACTTCCTCGAGCTGAAGGTTAAGGACAACCATTTTTTCCCCTGAAACCTTAGAATCCAAAGATTCTTCATGTAGATTAGCTTTTTTTACTGGAGTCTTGGGGACCCAGAGAGATCTTCTAGTCGGTTGCTTCTTAGTGGGCGTTTTGAAGGCCATTTCCTTTGGTTGACCTTTCCTTGGTGTCTTATTTTTTACACTTGCTTGTTGTTCACATTCTTTTCATTGAGGGATTTTTTTAGGGAAATTTATGGTGAAATGTCCTAGTTTATGACATTTGGCACACCTCATTTGGAAAGATTCATAGATCACGGTTTGTGTCTAAGGACCAAATTTCGTTTGAAGAATGATATGATCCAGAGCTCTTGATCGATTCTGCAGAGATACATAATCTAACATAAGCTAGTCGTGATATATTTCTAGTTGAGATATCCGGCCGATGGGATAAATAATAAATCTTGCAATATTTAACAATATCTCATCATCCCATAATTGAAGAGGGCGGCTAGGAAATCGGCACTAGAGAGGAACAATATTAATGTTTTCTTTTTGGGGATCAAAACATGGGTACCAATGTGTGATAAAAAACCCATATTTCCCAGGCATCAAGGGCCTTCCAAAATAATTGCATCCATGTATTCTTGAACAGTGAATAAGAAAAAGAAAAAACCATTTGACATCGAAGAAACAATTACATCCCGAGAGGACTCCATTTCCTTATATCCAATCTTATAACAAAATCAATGTTAGGTCTAGGACCCAAAAACTTACCCATAAGCACCATTTGATTCTTCTGGATTGCTCTATTTAGGAATATTTTTAGGATATTGATGTGGTGTATGCCTTTATCATCCTTAGAGCATGAGAAAATAGAGGGGGCTAGGGGGCTCCCAATGTATTGGGGTCCACATTCTGTCCCGAGTCCTTTTTGAAGATTCCCAAACATGTGCCTTGGTCTGGTCTGTATGGGGATAATATGTCTGGGATTATTTGCAATATTTGTTCCCACTTTAGTCTGACCCACACTTTTCAGTGAAGAGACCTGTAGACTCTGCTTTGGGTTGCTCGTCGGTTGTGGAAACTCCGTTGTTTTCTCCATGGGTCCCTCAAGTAATGGTACACCAGGAATCTCTATCACCACTAGGATTTTAGGTGGATCTACAACCAAGCAGAGGCTCTCTGACGACACCAGAGAAGTGCCATGGTGGCCGAAATTCAAATTTTCAGCTGTTATAAGCGCAGATACCTCACACTCCATTAAAATAGGATTTAAAAATCTTTTAAAAAGTTATATTAAATTATTTTATTATACCAGAGCTATGAACTAGATTTTTGGAGGAGCACTTTCTCTACGTGGTACATGGGGGTGCGATTGGGTCCTTAATGTCCACTGAGAAACCCACACTCGGAGCACCCTGCTATGTTCCACTTGGTCTATATGGAGAAGTTTGACCCCTACCTCAAGGTTTCCCCATGGCCACTTATTGAAATTGTCCAATAAAATCAATGAGAATGGAACTTGGGTTGATGATTACAAACTACTTGTAACTCACCAATAGCCCAATACCTTGAGTTCCTGCCTTTCACATTGTTACGTGAAAGATCAATGAATGAAAGAGGAGGTAATTCCCCTGATACAGATACCAACTGGGTATATATTATGTTAGGTGATTCCCTCGAAGATTCAAATTTTAAAGTTTTTGAAAGTTTTCAATGGAGTGAGGAATGACTCCACCTACACCGGTATCCTCCAAAGAAAGGACGATGAGTGAGGAAGAGTGGTTTTGAATGAAAGAAAGGTTACCTATTAGGTCTTGGTTATGCGACAACTCAATGTTGTTCATGTTAGAGTGGTGTAATAAGTTTGAAGGGATTAAACCATTGAGAACAAAATATGAGAGATCAAGGGAAACCAAGGACAAGACATTCTGAAACAAAACAGGCACTGGTTGGAATATAAATGAATTACCTGAAAGTTGGAAATGGGACAAGTGAGTGAGATTTAGGAGAGAGGGGATGGTACTTGAAAGCCCACTATTAGAGAGGTCGAGGTGGGTAAGATTAGAGAGGATACTAAGGGCATCACCCCAATTCTCAGATGTCTTTTTCAGACTCACTCCACCCATAGGTATTTCAATTTTCTCGGGTTATTTATCCATGTTATGAACCTCCTACTCTCCAAGACATTACTTGAAATATCCAGGTGACACAAGGCTCTAATATTTCCCATATTGAGAGGATCTTACCTCCAAATCCAACATGTGACAAGATGAGGAAAGTAAGCCTATTGAGTTTAGCGAAGCAAGGAGATATGGGAGTATGATCGAAGTGGTTATATCCCAAATCCAAATATTGAAGATGCTACAGTTTGAATAGTGATGGATGAATATTCTTACTCAAATTCTTAATGTTCACTCCATCTTGATGGTAATTTTTATACCTTAGGTGGGTCAATACCACATACCTTAGGCTTGGGATAAGTGTTTAGGAACACTACTAAGTGAATGGAATAGAACTGATTTCTCATTCTTATGACTATGGTGTTTTGAATACTTCCAACTTTCCCAATGACTTACAATGACCTCCTTTGATGGATTGATCATGCTACCAGGTACTTGATTGAGTGTTTAAGAGCACTATGAGATACAAATGGAATTGGGATGATTCTTTATTTGTGCATTCATTATGCGACACATGAAAGTAACCTCTTTAGCATTTGTTACTGATCCGTCAATTTTTTTCACTCCCTGGGTATTGTTTTAAAAAATTTAGATAATTTCAAAATCTAATTTATTTTTTTATCAAGAGATTGTTTTGGATTAAATTTTGGGTGTTTTCAAATCCATTATTTTCCAATTTTCTCTTATTCGATCAATTTCCTTGAAATCTCAACTTTTCATGATTCAAGTGGATTGATTAAAAACCATTAAAATATGATCTTAAACTTTCATAATGATCCAAAGGATCCTCACAGAGAAAACCGATCTAAGATCTTCTCGAGAATAAGTTATAGTCATTTTTAAAGCGTGGAGAAAAATTATACGATTCGACGATATCTTGTTTCGGGAAACGGAGCTCGCTTGCAAAAGTTATAGCCCGCTGAAATTTTTGGGCAACTGCAAAATTTGGAGTTTTGTGCAGTTGGACGTGTGCACGCTCGCCAATTTTTTCAATTATATTGCAACACGTGGACGAATTGTGTGAAATACTAAAAATGGTTTTTGGAATGCAGATCTTGGACACTCATTCTCGAGACAAATGGACCCGCTATTTATCTTGGCTAGGGCCCTCACCAACGGAGTTCAACACACTCTATTATGGAGGGGCGTCTTGGCCTCCTTCTCATTTAATCATTAAACCAACTTGTGTATATAAACTCCTATAATTGCCTTTGCGCTATGCATGTGGGACTATTAGACATGCATTATTTAAATTATGCAATTTCCCACGCATTTTTTATTAATTACCATATTCCACACATTATCCTTAGCTAACTTTCCACGCATTAAACCCAAATCTTTATTGTTTCCCACGCATTATATTCTGCCTTGTTTTTGGCACCTAAAAATAACACATGCATGCGCCCTACACATCAGCCAACTAATGCGCCTCATTCCATGGCTAAGGTGGCTCTTAAGCCACTTAAACAATGCGCCCACCTACCATTTAAAACCTCTTCCAAGATTTTATGCGCCAAATGTGGGATATTGATCCCAAGAAGATAAGTCAAATGCATGGGGAGGAGAATGGAACCCGGGTGGGCCATGTAAAAGGATAAGCACCAGCCGGCATGCTAGGAGGCTTACAAACAATATAAAAGGAGTGATATTTTATTTTTATAGCATTCGGGACTGTGTGAAAATATTGTAATGCTCATAACTTGAGTTGGGAGTGGAATTTGGAGGAGATGTAAAAAGCAACCCCTGTTATTTTTGACAGAGGAAGACTGTGAGAAGGTTAGAATTTTGTAGAATTCTTTGTAAAGAATTATTTTCAAGATATTAATAGATCGGTCCCATTTAACCGACCCTGAGATGTAGGCCTCAAGCGCCGAACTCCGTTATCAATTCTTGCGTCAAATTGCTAGTGAATTCTCTTTATTTCTTTCAATATTTACACAAGACTTGCAGTTTTTATTCTTTTATTAAAAATACAAAAGGATATAATGCTCAAATTTTACATCGAAAATCAATACAAAGAAAGAGAAATGTGTGTGCACAATTGCTAGTTAAATTTGGTTTTTCGATCACATAAATAGATCAAAAGCTAAATTAATAATGCATTTCAATATGAATTATGCAATAAATCTGATTTGTGCATTCACTTGATTTGTTTGTGGATAAATGATTCAAAATTAAACTTTTAATGATTTTCTTGTCATTTTTCCTTATTTAATCATCAAATTCCTTTATATCTTTTGAAACTAAAAAGCGATAATAAACAGAAAATGAAATCACCAAAAATCCACAACTTGATAACGGAGTTCACCCAGATGGGCTACGTCTCGGGATTCACCATAAACGTGAATTGATCTATTAAAATATAATTTGAATTATAATTGTTACCTTCTAAAATTATTAAATAGGTCATGTCACCTACGTTTAGAGATTTATACAGATTTTCAGAATCTGATCGTCTCTGAGAATTCATCTACAATTTCATTTATGGCTCCGCAAGGCTTCCAAGTGTGTTCTTCGTGAAACTGATCCCAAAAATCCATTCTACCAGAAAACTACAATCACTTCATGGAAAAATAAATATACCAGCTTCTTCGTCTCAAAATTCTAAGAATTTCATCAGTTTACTATGAGATCTAGTTTGGTCATCTAGTGCTTCAAAAACTATGTTTTAGAACTGCACTGTGGCCCTTACACACTCAAATTAATTAACCACTTAAAATAAAAATTTCCCTATTCCTACCACTTACAAGTGGTTGGAGTGTTAGTGAGGCTGCCCATATTTTTGTGAGGAGGTCATGGATTCCATCCATGGGAAGGGCTTTGACTTATCCACTTTCCCATTTTAGCCCATTATCCCACATGCATAGGGATTAGGTGGGAATGAATATTTAAAATAAAACCAATGGCATTATAAAGTGGTCTAAAGGACCACTTTTGTTGGCTTATACTCTGCAAGTGGACTGGCCATTAGATTATGTGTTAAATTTAGCTCTTGGTTTGGTTGGAGAGCTATGTGGGTAGTTGATGAGCTGGCCACATGGGCTAGTGAGTTGGTTGCAAAGTAATATAAAATTTACAAAAATCAAAAGTTTAATCCCACATTCATACTATAATTAAAAAGAGAGGTAAATATATACAAATTTGTGGCATATGTAAATGTGATGGAAAAGACACAAGTGTGTCGAACCTGGCTGAGGGCCCCCAACAAGCATATAGTGGGGCTCACCCGTCTGAACACGAGTCTTGAAGATCGGTGTCTAAAACCTGAATTTTTCTCAAATATTCATGTGCCACTTGTCGTTCCATGATTGGTCCACTTAGAAGATGTGGATGTATCCATGTTAGCTCAAACTGTGCGTAGTCCCTTATGGCCCAAAATTTTAGTAGATGATATCTTTTGTGTATGAGATTTGTTTTAAAAGTTCTTTATATTGACGAAAATATCTTGAAATGATCTTCCATACTATAATATTTTGGGGAGAATTTTAGAATGTCTGAACTCAAAAATATACTTTGGATCACACCTCCACTATAAGACACTTTTGGTCCCCAAAAGTAAACTCACCCAACTAAACTGCTAATAGGTCCTCTACATATCAAAAACATGCAGAACCCAATTTATAGCATGGTAAGTTTAAAAATTGGAATATATTAAAAATATATCATAGAAATGGATTAGTCCAAATAGACAAAAATGTCAACACCAGAAAAAGATGTACAACTAAATTCATGGCCAATATTGAACTGATATGACAACCAAAATGCCATAATCATCTATTGTTCACTCGATCTTGCACCATTGTCAACTCTACAAAATGCAACGTATGTAACATTTTGTTAGTGCAATAATTGTACATACTATTTATAGTTCCATGTTTGACAGTTACAAATAACAATAGCCCAAATTGAGGGACTTATAATATGTGTAAGTATCATGCATGGCTACAAAAGTTTGTATAATTATAACAATTACAAATAGTACCACTGATACATTTGCACAATTGAAACAAAAACATACTCTGAATAAATGTTTTCCAAAATAGACATATGGATCAACTGACCATGCCGTATAAGAAACACCTGTATATGCTACTATCAAGATTCAAAATGAAGTTTTCCAAAACCCATAAACAAGAGAAAGTCATCCAAGTATGATAAACTGTCACCCAGATTTCCCTTTAGGTTACTTTATTATAATCAAAGCTAATATGAAATATGGGAAGCATTTCCTTTTAAACCGATTACAGGAATCCTAAAAATGCTTTGATAATTTTCATGCTAATCAACTATCAAAGATATGAAAACATATAACTAAGAAATTGTTTACCCACCAATTTAATCAAATTTTCCTTTTTAGGTGGTTGATTTTCTTCAGTATATACCGAACAGCTATAGGGTCATATTTAAGTTTGTTGGTTTTTGAGTGCTTTCCTTATTAAAAATTTTCCAATTTTTTCTAGGATAATGCCAACATTTATCAATCTCATGACCTTTCTTATTACAATGAGAACAAAATATTTTGTCCACATTTTAGGAAACTTACCCAAACTATTTTTTTCTTAGCACTGTTTAGGAGAGTGATCTCTCATAATATTTCCCAATAAAGATTTACATTTCCTACAATTTGCTACACAGTCGTTAGACATTCCACAAAAATTGCATGGATAATTGTACCACATTTTCGGTATATCATTGCCAAATTTCTTAAATGGAAATAATGGATCAAGATTTTTACCATTTTCATGATGTTTATGGTAATGTAGAGGTGGAGGAATCTCAATACGTCGTATTGGTGATCTCTTACCAGATCCCTCTTGGGATGAAGAATCATCGATGCTAATGAGGAAGACACTTTGTTATCAGAATATTTTCTTCTTGTCATTATTCAACTATTCCACTTTATTGTTATTAAATATTTTCGTATCAATTGCACACCTACAAGCACAATAAATTGTAATATGAAAAATTAAAATATATATCACTTATGAGACCAATTGTAGACACCTAAATTCGGTATCTATACCCTTATCTTTCTGCATGCATGTATTTCACCTTGGTATTTACCTAGGCCCCCTTAATTTAATTCATCCTTGTTTTATTTAATTTAAAATGCCCATTTAATTATCTTATCACCTTTAATGCCCATCCAATTCCCATTGATTAAATAATCCACATTAATTAATTAATTAATTAATCAATTAATATCTCATATGCCTTAACAAACCTTCTATTTTGGAGGCTTTTATCCTATCAAATACATCCCCTTGATTTTCTAGCTTTTTATCTTTCCTATCTTTATCCCTTAACATCCCTAAAAATACCTTGCCTGCCTATATGATTTAAAGTACTCTTCCAATCCTTAAGAAATCCAAAATCCCAATCAAAGCACAAAATCAACCCCATTGGGGAAACTTTCCCCTGTAGTCGGCGATGACCCAACCCAATCACCATCGATCCTATAAAACAAAGTATTTTCTTTCCATAATGATCGATGCATGTGAGTATTGGAGCTTTCTTGTGACTGTGAACTTTCTCTGAAGTTTGAGCCTTCCTACAATAGTTACAGACCTCTTGAACCTTCTTTGAACATTCTTGCATCACTCAAAATCATCTTTCATGATATTTATCATCATCTTTGTGTTGTTCTATGTGATATTTATCATATTATCTTTGTTTTTCTTGTGTCTAACGTTTTGTAGGACCATACCATCTTCTACAAAACTTAGAGATTTGTTATCAGCCTTATTTTCTATCTTCCTTTCTTGTAGGTTACCTCTCCATCCATATATCTCCGGACATATCCTACTCTGCTACATTTTTCGTTGATCTTTTAGATATTCGTTGACCCAACTCTCTGCCACTATTATTTCAGCTTCCAGATCCTTCCTCTGTCTCCACCTTCCTTCTGTTCCTATCTCAGCTTACCAGTACCATCATCATGTTCCTTTTTGCATTAACTTTACCCTACTCACTTTTGATCTACCACATCAAACCGAGTCTTGTTTTCCAACTAATCCTCCCTTACTATTTTTTTCTACCATTTCTTAGTGTTTTCTGTCCTATAGAACATTCTTGAGTCATCTCCCAAACATCCATAGACCTTTTCTACCTTCTAGTTTTCACTCATGCTTTTACTGAGGTGCTGCATATTCATTTTACTTTCTAGATATACCCTCCTGTGTCACCATCGACCAATCACATATTATTTAATTCATGTTTTAATCAATTTAATAATATCTTAGATCAATCTTAGTTACTTTTAGATTCTGTAATTCTTCAATTTTTGCATGCTATCAGTTTATCTCTCATTTACATCACTTTCTTTCATCAAATGGGGGTTGACATCCGCTAAGGAAGTTAACGCTTCTTGGATCCACTTTGTCAGGAAACCCCCACATATCCTATCTAATCCATTTTCTATTTAGTGATTCCTATTTAGAGGTTATCACCTTTTAACAGCAGGGATCCATCTTCTACTTTGCACGTGTCTTCATCCAACACATCGTGTTAGAGGTACCATAAACCCTCCATCATTTCTGATTTGTGTGCTTTCTTTAGTAGCTAACTCATTAATTTGAAACGAATAATAAAATACCTACAACATTCCTAACACACCTAGTGGGACCACCCTTTAGGTGATCCCTTTCTTTTATTTCATATTTTTTGCTTCTTTTGTCTTCTACTAACACTGCAAGAAAATTATTCGATTTTTTTTTGCTCGTGTTGGGTTCGATCGCCTTGATCACTCTTCGCTAAAGTTAGATAAAAATAAAAAGTGTTATCTAGGTATTACTCTTTTTCCCCTATTTTCTCCTTTCTGCATCGTAGTTCCCTTTCTTATGTGTGTCCTCATTGAAAAATCACATTTCGATTTGGTTTAAAAAGAAAATTTCTTTTCTGCATCATGCTTGTCACATAGCTTAATTAGGGGTTAACTTCTTGCATCTCACATTTTCACACACAACCAAAACCTCACACATATAAATCACATGTCTAAACATCATCCTACATGGTTGACTGATTGGGATTTAATCACCAAATAGGAGCCTCCTGAGACTTCCCTAGCCATAACAACCTGAAACCAGACATAAATTTCCTCCTCCTAGGTACCTCGTTATCCATCCCCTTTTCTTTTTCACACATTCATTGCACATGACTTATCTGACTTTATGATTTAAAATGGAACAAAACTTTTCCTTGAATAGTTCTGCACAAAAATACACCATGACCAATATCCCATCTAAACCCTTGGTTGCTTCCAGGCCTTCTTCTATCCCTATCTATGACTTCTTACATCGTAAACCTACCACCTCTCAATCACGTCGACCAGTGGATCTGTTCCACCTCCATCACCTTGTATCATCCCTGCTTCATCTAACATTCCCATCCCTCATATATTAGATCCTCCCATCCAATCCCAACCATCCTACCATGTTCCTATTTCTCCACATCATATGTCTCCCCAACCAATATGATCTTCATCACTTGACATCTTCAATCAACCATTCCCTAATCCACCACCAAAAATTTGTCTTCACCTTCTACACCATATCAATTCAACCCATTTTCAATCAACACCATACACTAGACACCTCCCTCCACATCTATTTTATCTACCTCATCATCTACTCCCATCCTAGATATTATTCCTACGCCTCCTTCAAGGGCTATCCCCACATCAACCATACCCACAATTACATTACCTACCACCTTAACCTCCACCGCTTCTCTTTCATCTATATCTAGTCCTACTCTTACCACATCCACATTAGCATTATCTACACCTGCCTCCTTATCCACACCTATTATACCTCTCCCATATCCACACCTATCCCAAGCACACCCATCATTACACTTATATCTACTACATCCACAAATCCACCCATGTATACCTTAACATCTTTATCACATTTTTTTACCAATGCCCACATCATCCATTTCATCCCAAACTTCCACACCTAACTCCTTAGCATGTACCATTCCCACATCTACATCCCCCATCACATCTTCTCAATCCACATCCACATCCAAAATGCCTCTTGAAACACCTAAGAAAAACACAAAAGGCATTCATACCTCTTCTACAAAACCCCTCATTTCTACATCCACCCATCCACAATCTATATCATCCCCCTCTCACATAGGCCTAATCAATCACATCATCAAACACCTCTCTCTCTTTCCGTATCCACACCTATCATTGATTCCATACCCACATCTACCTCATCCACTTAATTTTATTCTCCCACCTTATCCACATCTATTCCACCTTTTCCCATCATACCATCCTTAGAATCCATATTGGTTCCTCTTTCAGTGCTCTTTCCTGCACTGCCCTATCAATCATCGTTACCGCATCTCCATTATTCCCCTCTTTCCACACCACCTTCATAATTTGAAGAATATTGGAGAGAAATTCAACTTGCAGCAACTATAGGTGACCCTCCCATCTCATCCACACTATTAGAACCTCCTTCATGGAGCCAATCCCCATCTTCCTTAGACCAAATCATGCAAAAATTACTTCCCTCATCAGACCACAACACCACCTTAGATCCGCTGGTTGAAATCATTTTCATCCTTGGCAAGGGTACTCCTCAACAATCCAAATCCAAAATCCTTGGCACCCTTCCACAACAATCCCTGTGTGTCCCCATATAAAGATCGACATTCCTCCAACCAAGACCAAATCTACATCCTCCATCTTGGGGCCACATCCATCCATCCTAGGACCACCTCCTTCATCACAATCAATCAACCAATCCAAATCCAAATAGTCTGATTCCTTCCTAGGACCAACTCCTTTATCAAGAACACCTCCACCTCCACCTATCAATCAATCCAATCCTAAATCATCCAACCCTTCTTCTTCCATAACACCAATCAAAACTAAAACACCAAGATCTCGAAGAAATCCATCATCATCCTCGACATCCACATCATCTCACAAGATCCCTCCTAACACATATATCAAATCATATGTGGAAGTCCTCCAAAATTTACTCCAAATTTTGCAATCATGCTTCCACCCATCAGGCCTTTGAATCAAACCATCTGAATCCCTCATGGTTTAATTCCCACTAGATCTATGCCTATCATCATACACTAGGTCATGACACCGAACATTGTAAGGCCCTTCAGACCATCATCCATAACCTTATTGAGAGGGATGACCTTCTTGAGGCTTCTTCCTCTTCTTCTACCATTTCATCCATGACCAATCCAATCCCTGTTTCTACATCCCCATCCATCCAAATTACCGAGCCTCCTCATTTGTCCACATCATCCTCTATCATCCCTCCTCCACACATCACTCCTCTTGATGAGGGTCCTCCCTTATTCATTGATTTTGTTTACCTTGCTAAACCACCCCTCTAACATCCATTTCATCTACTCTAACATCCATTTCATCTCTTCTGAAATCCATTATCTTATCATATCCCTCTCGTTGGGGACCATCCCCTTTCTCATTGATCCTTTCACATCTTCTTCCTAATCCATGCATCCTATCCCCATGGCTCTTTTGACGCTAGGGGACTTCTTTCTAGGATCAATATGCTTGCAGATTAGTTCCTCTCCATACTTGACATCATCTTATCTCATCCAACCTATCTTCATCTGATCTTAGCCATCTTAGCCATCTATAATATTATCCTCTTATGACCACCTACGTGGCCATATATGTACTTCCCTTAGGAGAACCATGGATTCACCTAAAGACCACCGTTGTGGCCATATTCATGCCTATCTTAGAGGCACCATATCCTTACTCTAAATCCACTTTTGTGGCCATTATTCTTTCCTTATCATTTCTAAGGTGTTGCACATATTTTATAATCTTTATCCAATTCATCTCATGCAATCATATCAAACTTATCTTCTCCATACTTATCCTTCTCTTGAAGGACCATTTACTCTCATCTGAAGTCCACCTCGGTGGCCATACTTTTCCTTCTCTTGGGGGACCATTTTATCTCATTTAAAGTCCACCTTTGTGGCCATATTTGTCCCTCTCTTGGGGGACCATTTACTCTCATCCTATGTCCAATTTCATGGCCATATTTTTGCTCCCCTTGGGGCAACATACTTTCATTTTAAATAACCATCTCTATGTCTCGGGACACATATTTTCCTTTCTTCCTTAGTGGATTGCATATTTTTCATCTCCACTCATTTACAACTCTTATCATATCCTATCCTAATGCAAATTTAACATCGGTGACCTCATCATTAGAACACTACCACTCTAGAAAGGATCCAACATGGAATTTTTCCCTAACTGGATTGAACCATACGTTGTCACACACAAGTATGGGTCAGGAGCCTATAATTTTTCCTCCTTGATGGTAAACTAGAGGTGGAACCTCATAATGCATTGCACTTGCGACCAGTCTATTATTAGCACATCTACCAGTGCTCTTAGTCATATCTTTAGATCATTCCTCCATCTTAGCCTCTTCCATCTCTCATTGTGGTTATTTGGAATTATGTGGTCTTCCATCACTTCCTAGATGTGACCTTAAATATGGTCACCACGACTCTTCTTATAGCATTTTCCTTATGGATAGGTTCTCCCTTCTTGGTGAGATCTCTGTGATCATTACATCCATCACCCTCTTATTCACCTATTGGAACCATGCAAAGGGTCCATGGGTATCTCTTGTACATCCTTATTCCCATCATGAGTAGTCTAGTTAGCTATTCTTAGCTCTCCCCCATGTAAAATAAAAATTCATGGATGCTCTTGTTAAAAATCAAAGTTATAAAAAAATTTCTCCCTCAAAGGACAATTGTTCAAAAAAGGAAAAAAAATAGAAGCATGAAAATCAAATTCAAAAATCAAAAGCAAAATAAATAGGTCAATCCCTCGAAGGATGGCTATCATAATGTATTGCCATCATTATGTATAAAGTAGACCATACCCTTGAAGGATGGCTACTATTTTATTGTGGCATTTAAAGGCTTCCCACATTGATCAACCTTCCATTTTATTAAGCATCCTAAGAAAGCTTCCCACATTGATCAACTTTCTTCTAGAAAACTTACCACATTAATCAATTTGCTCTTTCCCCTTTCGAGAGCCAATGCATAGTCTTAGGGAACACCACTTTTGGAGAACCCTCTTCCTGCGTACTGAGTTACATCTCAAATCCCTTTGTCGTGTCGACACTAGGTGTACGAGTTCATTTCATCCATTTATTCCTTATGATCTTTTGTATAATTAACTATCGTTGGTTACATACTAACATCTGCTTTGGTTGCATGTGCTTTGCATTACCTGGGTCCTTGATATGATGTAGTGTTGTTCACACCTATAGGTCACCACCATTGCATTATGTTCTATCCTTAATCCTATCACATTTATCTTTCATTCCTATTTCGTTCTATCACAAACGCATCTTTCTTTATCTCAATCACCTATATGTTATCCATCTATCCTACACACATCTATTCTTACTTATTTTCATCATTAATCACATCAATTTTCAAATTTATTTTCCATTCACATCACATTTTACCATATACATTCTAATCACCATGATAAAATTCAAACAAAAACATATAATCATGGTCTTCATTAACATACAATACATTTATATCATCATTTTATCCATACACATATACCTCTAAAGTAACCATATCATCATTAACATCACATTAACTATTTCATCATACATTCTAAACTAAAATAAAATATAAATAAATGCACATATAATCATCACCATCACATCAAAAATCCATAATTCATCACATCCTATAATAAACACATAATAATCCACGAAAAAATCATATATATATATATATATATATATATATATATATATATATATATATATATATATGTATATATATAATTTTTTTTTCGTGGATTATTATGTATATATCAAAAAATGTGTATCAATACATCATAGTTAGCCTCTAAGGGCCCTCTCTCAAAGTAGAGATATTATCAAAATCTATAAATTGTACATTAGAAATCCTCAAATCCTCTCCTCTGGGGAAGGTACAACACCGATCCTTACACATCAAAACCACCCTTGTGGCCTCCCTCCTCTCATTGTGGTTGCACCACACTCATCATGCTCCTCGATGGCCCACTCCACCTGCCGCTATCTTATGAAGATGCTCCCAGTACTGTAGTTTATTCAACATCTTCTTTATCACAATCCCCTCATAGTACTTATCCTCTACAGCTAAGGATCGGTATTTGTCCATGGAAATCATGCCAGGAGGTGCAATCTATCCTGACCCCTATAGTGTGTAGCTTTGACCACCACTCACCGAATTTTTGCCAAAATAGTAGAAAAATCACCAAAACAAACTCTATAGGCCTCCCTCTGTCTTCTAGTATCGGTCTCTATCCTGCATATCCCAGTCCCTATCTTGCACTACTCGGTCTCTCTCCTGTGTGACTGCATCTCAATGCTATAGAGTTGTGTCCCTCTCTACTTGTATCTTGTCCAACTCGGTATGTAACCGTGCCATCTCCATGAACTCTCCTACATCACCACCTCCAGGAGCTGCCTCAATCTCAACCTCCCTCTCCTCTACCTCCTCCTCTCATCCCTCCTCATCCACCCAAGCTTCCCACATTGTAGTATGCCAGCCAGAGTATCCCACTCCCATGCCTACATCGTCATCCCACCGGGTCTCGCCATAATAGGACTCGAAAAATCTCTATCAAACTCCTCCCTCCTGTATAAAATCAGAACCCGAGGCACTATATGTATGACTCCAAAATGTCGTCACACTTTATCAAACTGAATGACCTCAATCATCTCCACTCGTCTCTCCCATACCCACCTCATCCTCCTCATCCCTTCTAACTCTATGTTTGCACGGGACATGCATGGAACTCTCGGTATGGCCACCATATAATCTTATCAACATCCAACTCATACAACCTATCAACATACCATTCCACCCTCCTCTCACTCATGTCTCTGAAGCTCGATCAGCCCTCCATCTCAGAATCCTCTGCAGGATCTATATGGTCTCTAATGACGAATGGTAGCCCCGTATTTGAATCACTACAATGTGCTCATAAGACCAACAGTGTAATATGAAGCCCACATCCAATCTTGACCTTCCTGCCTACCATGTACATGGATAGCTCGTGGTAAACCTGAGCCAACAAGTCAGTCCCAAAAGAAAATATTATTTAGTGCTCCATTATGTCTTCCACCACACCAGCCAGTGTCCATGGAAACCAAGATCCTCTTGAGTCTGGAAAATCATATCATGAAACTTCCATCATAACCAAGTAAATCAATCAGTTGTGTGGCACCTCAAACTCATACCTCATCTCATAAGAAAAATCCCCTGAAGAAAATCTGATATGGGGCGCATTGGATCCAAATAGTTGCGTCAACATTTCTAGTTTATTGTCACCTGTAATGGGAACTATCATCTCCCCTCGAATAGAAGCCTGAGGATGTGGTATACATCCTCTAGGGTGATGGTCATCTCCCATCTTGAACCAAAATGTCCATTTATGTCGATCCCATATCTCCACTAATGCGATCATCAATCCCACATCTCGTGGGATCCTCTGGTAGTGCCTGAATCCACCTAACCCCACTATGGAAAAATGGTCCCACTCGACATCTGTCACATCCCCTCTAATATGTACATATAGAGTCAACACTCAATCCCTCAAATACAGGGTCTCCATAGCCTGCAAACACAAATAAAACATGCATACATCAGATCCACATTTCCAAAATCCATTCAAAATGCATTAAAACTCATCCAAAATCCAATTAAACCCTAACTTAGTCAATCTAACCCTAGTCAACGCTGACCCAAGTCAGGTTGACGTGTTTAAGGGTCAATCGACGCACCTTAGGGATGGGTTGATGTCGACCCATCTGGGTCGCACGATCGCCCTTAGAGTAATCCACTTTTTATTAAAAAAATGAAAATACTAAAACATAAAAATTAACTTAAAAACAAGCATGGGTTTTGTTACTCACCATCCTCCACACCCTCTGGTGTTTCCTCGCTACTGTGGCCTCCATTTTTCACTTTTCTCTTTAATCACTCTAATCTCACTCATCAAAGTTGCATGTGAAAATGAGCTTCGTCGACCAAACCTTGGGCTTATATAGCCCTCGAAACTTGGTCATCGTCAACCTCTCGGGTTGCCATCAAGCCCCCAGGGTCGTCATCTATTGGCCTCAATCATCATTGATTGGTGTTTGTAATAATTATTTTGAGGTTTCCTCATCTTCCTTACATCCTTTCCTTTGGGAATTCTTCACAAGTCCACCTTGGTGGACATACTATTTTCCCCTTGGGGCATTCTATTCCATTCCAATCTTGAAGTCCACCTTTGTGGCCATATCTATTTTCCCCTCTAGCCTTTCAATCTCAAAGATCACATTTGTGGCCATATATATTTCCCCTCGGGGAATTTTTATACATTCAAAGTCCCACCGAACCATACCTATTTCCCCTCCAGGAATTTTAATCCAATTTCAAAGTCCACCTTTGTGGCCATATCTATATCCCCTCCAGGAATTCTAATCACAAAGTCCACCATTGTGGCCATATTTATTTTTTCCTCCACACATGTTTATACTCTCAAATTCCACATTTTGTGGCCATACTTACTTTTCCGTTTGGAATTTTACCTCATGATCCTATCCAATATGTGTATAAAGACCAAAGTACGATAAAAATCAACACGTGACCTTTCTCGCACCTAACCTCTCGAGGTCATGTCGAGACAACTGTGTGTAGAATGGAAATGGGAATGAAAGTGATGGTGATGGTCAAGCTAATTGGGCAACCTTATATCTTCAACATACAATCTTTGGAATCTGTGAATCTAAGGAAAATAATGCTCTCCTAACTCGAAGTGGTATAATGGTACGATCGATAGGATAGATTCTCACGAGACTCTAATCAATGTCTAGTTCGTCAAGATTCTATTGGTTGGTTATGGAACATGCGAGAATCAACTTGCAGGTGCCTTGTGTGGATTTCGAAAAGGTCATGGAAGTAAAGACAAGAGTTGTAGTGGAGCTTCAAGGACTATGGGTGATTTTTGATCTATTTGAAAGTCTTATCCTAATCGGCTCTATGTTCAACAAGGAGAGTTGTGAAATAATATCGGGTGGAAGTGGAAAAGATCTGAATACCAATGTGCATAAACCAGTGTCAATATCTAACTAGTTAATAGGCCCATTGGGTTGTGGGACCTAGGGATCACAACCAAAGACTCATGGAAGCTAAGGCCCTTGTATGCTCATGCATGTAATCAAATCCTATTGCCATGAGTAGTCCAAAATTTGTAGGATTGATTAGCAGCGATGTTTAGCATATTTAGCTATTTTATTTTCTCAACGTATGTCATCGATGTGTGTAAGACTATCAAACATAAACTTGTGTCAATGTCAGTTATTAATTCTGGTCCGTTTGGTTGTGGGACCAAGGGATCACAATTGTATGTCTTTACCTGTTGTGGACCATTGATGGTCATGTGAGATGAATTGGATTTGATTTCAATAAATAAACTACCTATCAAGGGAAATCTAACCTATGTTTTTGGTGTTTTCTCAATATATCAGAACAAAGCAATAAAATAAACTAATCTATGGAAAGTAAATGTTTTTGTTCTTTTCTGGTTTTTCAGACAATGCATCTAATCTAATAAACAAATTAAATACAAACAATTAGCCGGATGTAGCTAACTATTTGTGCAGATATGTGAATCTAAATCTAAAATCTATCCTAATTCAAATAAAACCCTTCCAACCTCTATCGTTATCCATATTTCACCTGGGTGAAATATTGATCAAATCACAACCTCTCTTGAAGGAACCCAAGAAGACTCATCCAGATCCTACAAATTGGTTGCAAGAAGATTCAACAATGAAGTGGCGGAGGCCAAGAAAGATCAAAAGACCCCGTACGTAAAGAAAATGAATACGCCGGGCCGTTTCTACATCTTACATCCATCCTCCAAGTTACGAGGGGAAAAAATTAAAATAGTAGGGTCAGACAATAAGGATCAATGCTACAAAGAAGCCAGAAGAAGGAAGAACAACGAAGATTCGAAGTCCTCGGGCTCGAATTGGTTCAGAAAAGGGGAAAAAATGACTAAGTATGGAGGAAGAAGCGGAAAGGGCCACATGCCTTAACAACACTGTTTCAAGGGTGAATCCAAAAGGAGAAGTCCAAACTTGCTCCAGCCCTCCACGTAGCCAACGATCAAAAGGTGGGCTTCAAATTGGTTAAGTATAGAAGTGCAAGTGGAGAGTGCCATGTGTCAGCCTGGCGCATTTCCAAGAGTCAGTCCCCGGGTGGAAACCCAAATGAGCGCGAGGCCGCCACATAGCTCAAAGTCTAAAAGTAAGGACCGTTGAACAATCCACAAAGTAGCAGAGGTAGACAAGTGTCAACCGACGCTCCTCCAAAGGCAAACTTTGGGTTGGATTTACAAACATGCACGGTGCCTCCACGTGTCCTCAAAGGGGGACAGAGTTAGTTGAAAAGTCAAAACATTAACAGGTGGAGGCTGCCAAGTGTCTCAACGGTGCATTGATTCAAGGGTCAAAAGGAGAGAAGGTTCCCAAGAAAGTACCAGGGTGATGCATGTCCTAGGGGAAAGTGGGGAGTCGAGGAAAAGGTTAGTTTTTCGCCCTTTTCCTCAAAAGGGGTAAAAGTTCTAAAAAGACCCGCGACTACGCCAAGAGGGAAAAAGTCAACATATAGACCCAAGGTGGCGTGTCGGGAGAAAAGTGAAAATTTGACTTTTGTCCAAAAGGCATAAAGGTAAAAATGGAAATGCGTTTCCCAGCCAACCAAAAGGAGCCACGTGTCCAAACAGAGTTTCGGGGCTGCGGAGTTTTTGCATTTTTTGCGCAAAGGGCCAAAAGGTAAATTACAGTGTGGACCCAAATTTTTATCCCAATCTGGCTGCCACATATCCCAATCAAAAGGGGACCCATTTTTAAGGATGTTTTCCCGCCTCCTGTACAGACCCGATACAAACTTCAAGGGGCGTATCTTTCGACTCAGGGCTCGAGATATTGCAAAATCTGATGCCGTTGGAAAGATCTCGGCCTCACCCATGCCATGGGTCTGAAACTTTAATTTTGAGGAGGTTAGGTGAAGAAAAATGAAGAAAAGTCCCGGGCATGGGAAAAACACAGAACAGACGTCCAACCACCGAAATTTAATGCGGTATGGCACCCATTTTTCTCCAGCATGGTCGAATACATTGGAAAATGGATTTTTGAAGGTGCCCTTGCCATTTTAATGGATCTTGTCGGGTGGTTGGACCTACAAATCAATTTCCCACATTTCTCTCTCCTCATTTTTTTCTGCTTCACCGATAAATGCCATTTTTGGGTCATTTGTTAAGGGTTGGACATTCTTAGTTTTGCAGGCTCCCTTCTCCTTCTAGCAAAGGATTTGTGGGGTTCAGGCCTTCCTTTAAAATTGTATTACGTTTCTACCTTTCGGCTATTTCTCAGAATGATCTCGTGTCAATCTATTAGAGCAATAAAATATGTTTGTGATTGATCTCAGATCCTTCTTGTTTCTTTTGCTTCTATCTGATCTCTCATTACAGATCTGGCTATCTGTGTTTGTTTATTGTATGCATTTTATTGGTTTGTGTCAAAGGCAAACTAAGTATTCATCATTCATTTGGTGCATCACCTGGTAGTTTAGTTATTTCTCATTTCAGTACTCTTTATCCAGTCTCTCTTGGCAAGTATTAGACTAGGTATAGATATATATCCTCAAAGCCAAATCCTTAGTATGCACCTAAACAGAGGAATAAGGAACCAACCTTTAACTGAGAGATTTTCGAATTTGCAAGGTCCCACACCTTAGGAAAATTTCCATGTTATGTAATCACATCGATGATTCTGTCTTAGAAAAGTAGATCTTTAGAAATCATTTGGGGTGTTGTGATTTTGCACTAACACCTACCTCATAAGTGAAGAACAAATCATAACCCTAATAGAGCTATTGTTCCCACAGCTTCCCTGGTAATGTTGAAGAGAAAACTTCCTATTGATTTGATCTACTTGTGATTATCTAATTAATTGAAATGAATTGTTTCACTACTCTATTTGATATGTAATTGGAACAACAATTTGAAATTGACAATTTGATAAACAAAGAAAACAAACACACAATTCCAACCTGGATGAGCAAGAACTTTGGCAAATCCAGTTGTATCAGTATCTATCCCCTCAATTTGTTCCTTTCTTTCTCCGAGTGTTCATGTGAGTCCAAGGGATTGGGAATGAAAGAACAAAAACAAGAAGATGACGCTTGAGCAATGACATCTTGGAAGCAATATGGATGCAATGCAAGTAGAAGAGAGATAACACAAGAGATCTAAGCTTGGATATGTAATTCCTAGCAAGATTGTGGTAGTAAAACAATACAAGATACAAAAAATTCTCAGCCCCTTTTGCTTGAATACAAGCATGGAATATATAGGAATTGAGGCTAGGAGGTACCTTCATGCACAAGGCAAGAAGAGGTAGTTCCAACTAATTAAATCCATTTAAAAATAGAAGGAGGAAAGAGAACCAAGAAATCAAAGCTATTTTTAGACAATTTGGCTCACAGATGCATCCTAAAAGTGAAGTTAAGTGAATCATCGCATGTTAAAACATGCATGACGGATTAATGGAAAACCGGGCAAGCCGCCGCCCTGCGTGTAAGGTGGCGGTTTCAGGACCGCTGCCCTGCCTAGGTGGCGATCCTAGTCATGAAGGCCAAAACATGCAGTAAAGATGTGGGGGAGCTGAAAAATGCATAGAAAGGTTAAGTAAGGATATCTAGGCTACAAATATACACTACAAATGGGTTTTGGAGCTTAAACACCTTTTTGAAAGGACTTTAAATCATCATTGGGGATTCTTGTAACCGTTTTTCGATAATGTAGCACATGTAATTTTGGGTGCATACATATTGCCCCCTCGGAGAAGCGTCTTAGCCATGAAAAGGTGTAAAATGTAGAGTCCGAGTATGGCATTCCCAAAATGGGGAGTTAGAAGCTATACCTAACATGCCCATGTGTTGAAACGTCACCGTCTAAATTCCTACTACCTGTAAGAGGAAGAAGAGTCAAGTGCAGATAGATAAAATATTGAAAAATAAATGCTAAATAAAAATGACAAGAGGACTTACCCTTTGTGCGAGGATGTAGAGATATACCTGCACTAACACTCCAGTCCTATAAACACATACACTCAAAATGAGGTCAAAATAACACACACACACACACACACATCAAAACAACTCATTTTCCAATTCATTTGTGCTATTCGATTTGGTGAATTTGGAGCTTTCAACCCATGGTGGCCATTTTTGATTAGAGTACAACCGATACGATTGTGACAAGATCATCATTATGCCTCCACAAATGGGAGATTGACCAACACGGTCTAAGGTTGGTTATTTTCACTTTTTTCTTCTAATACCTAAAATGTAAAAACTTTGAAAAGTTCACCTAGGAGGGATTATTTTCAAAAACAAAAGTTTTAAATGAGTCTCAGAGGGGGCACCCATAAGGCATTCTTTTATTTGGTCAAAATGAGTCATTTTTTTGTCTTTTTGAGCATTTTAGGTAAAATGGCACATTTGAAAAATTGGTCCAGACTACCGCCCAAAGTAGGGCAGCGAAATCATGGGACCGCCCGCCAGGTGGCGATTCGAAGTAATGGCCAAAACGCAGACTAACTTGGTTTTTTTGGATTTTTGATGTTTTGTAATGTTTTGGTGAGCTTATTATTTGGTATATGTTACTAACTTGCTCTTTTTCCATGTTTTGGTGAATGTAGAAGGAGGAGTACATCAGATGGAGTCGGGAGAGGGAGTGTGATTGGCTCCTTGGTATCTGGATCAGCTGACCCAAGATGAGATGGACCTTCTCTAAAGGGCTGGTATCTGGAGGATTACACGGGTCCCCACGTTACTCATGCTAGTCACATTCTATGTGACTTATTTTCCTATTGGGATGTGGACCAGAACACTTTCTGGTTGCCAGGTGTTTGGGGTGAGTGGACCATCACCCTGGAGGATGTGTACCACATTCTTGGGCTCTTGATACTTGGGAGGAGGATGAATTTGGAGACAATGGGGTCTAGGGCCGTGATGACACAATGGAACACATACATGGGATCAACCATTGTCTCCTCCGGTTTGAAGAAGGGGATGAAGGTTCGGTCCATTGCCACCGCTCCCATTCCTATCATACGTAGAGCCATCATGGGAATCTTGTCCTCCCGACTGATCGGGGATAAGGGTGGTGTTGGTTGTCAAATAAGGAATTTAATGAAAGCAATCTGTGTCAAAAGGGGCGAAGTCCCTCCTCTTTAATGGGAGAGGTTCCCTTATTTAAAGGTAAAAACCTATTTACAAATGTACAACATTTAGTTTTAAAGAGGAACTCTGATATCATGGAAGTGTTTTTATATAACCAATTATCAATGCAAAAAGACAGAAGAACTAGGAAGTGGGAAAAGGAAGAGTGACATTCTCAGGAAATATAGATAGCAAAATAATTCCTTACAAATGCTGACTTAGGATCATATAGAACAAAATCATTTACGTTAAACCATAAGATGCTATTCCATAGACACAAAGTTCAGAGATGACATCCATGAGAATACAAAGCTTCTTGATGTAGAAATAGATAAATGATTTAATAATTTAACAGATAGGAAAGGAGGAATAACCATAGATAGAACAGAAAGAGGAGTCTTCTTGTATTGATAGCTTTTTAAACTCTTTTACACTTTCAAAAATAGTTAGAGTTCTAGCCCCTAAGAATGGCATGGAGAGCTCATTATATAGATTACAAATTAGTTACACTTGGTAACCGTTTCTTTTAACTAAAAGATTAATTAAGGAAATTCTCAATACAATATCCTTAATTAATTTACAAGGAGCTCAACACTTAAAAATAGAAGGAGAAAAAGAGAAGCTAGAAGAAGAAACATCTCGATTATGGCTGAGGTGGGCCCATCGATTTGAGGATTTGATATCTGAATTTCTTCAATGCTTCAGCTATCTCCATACCTCGTGGGATTGATGTGTTGGTAGTGGTGTGAGACCAAGTGCCTAGAGATTTTTCCATATCTTTATCGAACTCGGTATGCCCCAAGTATTCTTTATTTTCCTTAGCAATTGCAAATTGAAGGAAGAAAATGTCCTTTATCTTCTCTTTGGTAATTAATTCTTCTTTGAACAAGTCTTCCTTGACAAATGTTTTGAACTGAGATTTGATCTCTTGAAGAGAGCAAGGAACACCTGAGGTTTCATCATGAAGATGGCAATGAATATCTTTAAAAGTAGAGGAAACACAAGTTTTGAAGGATTCTCCTTTCTGCCACACGTTATTTAATTCACCCAGTGCTTCTTCCAGAACCTTCATTTTCCATTCTACACCAAAAACCCATGCCTTTGACAAGTTATTCTTGGCTTCATCAAATACACTATTAGCCAACAGGATATTCTCATCAGTTTGACCCATAAGATGAAGATCTGTAATACAACTAACCCAGAGCTTCAACTCCTTATCCATAGCCCTTATTGAGGAAGTGAGTTTCTATTGAAGATTAATCACCTTCTCGTTGGCCTTGAAGGCTTCCTCAATGAAATTCAAGCCAGCTATAATCATATCATCAACCATGGTTTCCAAGGCCTTTCCATAAGTAGAATACTTATGTATATCTTTGATGCTCTGAACTTCATCCTAGCTGAGAATCATGGGGGCGGAAGAGCAGCTAGTGGGGTAGGGTCTAAAACCTTATCTTTGGCCAATAGTGACTTGATAAAGTTGGAAAGAACTTGATTCTATTCTTCCAACTATTCTATAGTTTGTTTTCCTTCTCTACTCATTCAATAACCTTTGTCATTGTTTCTTGAAGGTTATGAACCTCACTCTCAGGAGTGGATTCCCCCATTGGGATTCTAGAAAGCTCTAAATTATAGAATAAGAGATCCTACTCTACCTTATCAACCTTGGGATTCGCAACCTCCAAGATCTGTTGGCCTTGAGCATCAGTTACTATCCTTGAAGTTTTCTTGGCTCTCTTAGCTAGAGGAGGAGTAGTTCCTAGTAGGGCTGCCACAACATCAAAATTAGGCCTCGTTATCCGAGAAGAAGATCTCTTCTTCCTGTTGTCAACCATGGGTTGCACCTAAGAAAAAGTAGAAGAAGAAGAGGAAGGAACAAGGGGCCCAAGAGAAAGTGAACTCATGGCACTTAGAGTATTGACCATTGTTTCCTCTAGCAGAGAAGTGGTGGGAGTATCAGGAGCTTCCTTTGTAGAGGAGTCTACGGTACTAGGAGGCTCTGCACTAGACATTTCCTTTTCTTTTCAATTGTTACTTCAGGAGTTCCTGCAGGATTTGGTATTTCACCATCATCACTCTCACTAAGAAAAATAATGTTCTCTAGTCCTGAAGGTAGCTCTAGATGCTCAAGAAGAGGCTCTTCATCAATTGGTTCCTGTTTGACTTCTCTGATCTTCTTTTGGTATACTTGGGTAGAAGGAGTAGATGACTCAGGCTCTTTCATTGAGGAAGAATGAGGGGTTTGCTCAAGAACCTTGGTGTTGGTTGTATGTGCTTCCTTCCCTGGTGTAGAGGTGTCTCTGGAAGAAGATCCACCTTGACTCTTCTTGAACTCACGAATCTTCCTATCAAGCCAAACTTTAGTTCTTACAAGAACAGGGGCCATAATCTCAACCAAATCATCCCTCTCTTTCTTGTACCAATCCAGGTCCTCAAAAGGAGTGTGTTTGATTGTTGTCTTACATTCAAAGGACTGTAATTCCTCATCATCCTCCTTAATTCCTTCAGGAACTTGGTAAAGATTGAGATCTCTTGATGTGTTGCAGAGAGATTCTACCATAGTGCCTTTCGCTTGGCCTCAAAATCATCCGCACAATCAGCCCGGTAAGAATGCGTCAATATCGACTTGTGATGATAGTTTATCCGAGGTTTTGCTCAATAAACTTCTTCGAGATCAAAGAAATATAAGGTGCGAAGAAATGAACAATGATAGAAGTAATAGCCCTTTCCACATTTTTGGCATCCAAGGTTGTCTTTACATGTATAGTTTCTCAAAGAGATAGGGAAATGTGGGCAGTGATCTTCTTGGCCATGAATGTCCTATGTATCTTGTCAAGATGTATGCATATTTCAACCAGGGCCATCTTATCACCGCAGAACATAGGGAGCTTGAGGGGTGTGCTCTCATAGCCGGCCCAGTACTTTGATGTATGAAAACCTC
This sequence comes from Taxus wallichiana var. yunnanensis, assembly GCA_018340775.1. Taxonomy (NCBI): domain Eukaryota; kingdom Viridiplantae; phylum Streptophyta; class Pinopsida; order Cupressales; family Taxaceae; genus Taxus; species Taxus wallichiana. The sequence continues at coordinate 1,891,322 of CM031236.1, read as the reverse complement.
TGAATTGGATAAAGAAAGCCACATAATTGTCCATCAAAGTTCATAGTTTCATCGAGAAAATCCCCTTGTAGTGTTTCCCTCCAAGAGTCTTATAATGTACATGGTGAAAGCATCATTGACTCTTCTGAAATTGTGATTACTGGTTTCAAGGGTAAACTGAGGCGTTATGCATAAATAGGCTCATTCTTCTGGCCCTCTATGTAGGTGAAACCGAACCACTGTCGGGATGCAGCCAAGGTATACATGAGATAAGAAGTCATATAGAACTTCTTAGTCTATTGAACACTAGACAACTGCTCAGTCAAATTCATGTAGATAATCTTGGCCCAATTAATGTTATGCTTGCCCTCGCAGATGATGTTGATGAAGGGGCACATCTAGAAGTGAAACTCATTGGTGGAAGGAAACCCCATGATACGGGCGAGCAAAATGATAAAGTCAGACAACTCCTCATTAAAATCAACCCTATATAATGCCTTGGAGAGTCGGGATGCTCCCTTTTTAGGGTTCTTTAACCATGATTTTTCTATACGTGCCTTGTATTTGTCACTTTCTTGGTTGAACATGATTTGGGCTTGGGCACGAGTGAGAATTATGGAATCTTTAGTTTCTAGAATACACAAGGCAGAAATAATGGTTGTAGTATCTAGTTTCGTGATTAATTAAACATGCACATTGGTGAGTTCCTTGGTATCCGGGTTAAAATGGGCTCTGCAGGCAAGCACCATGTCCACACACTATACAGAGATAGGAAAACCAGCCGCATATGTGAGTCCACTGTTACTAATCATTTGTGTCATGGGAACCAAATTTGAGCATGTTAATCTTCCCCAAAAATCTGTGAAATCTAAGTGTCAAACCTCATTGTCTCTGATATCTAGTACAGAGGATTCAAGAGGTGATACATGTTCTTGGCCCTGAAACTTGATCTTCATCTTTGCAATGTGTAGGAGATAACCTTCCAAGATCAAAATCACAATGAGGATGCAAAGGGATGCAGGGGCACGAGCAGATGGATTTAATGACAAGGATTCGAGCAAGAGAAGGCAAGTGAGAAATGTGACAAATGCGAGGGGGATTCCAATTAAATAGTCGTTTTAGGAGAGAGAAGGTTATAAAATGTGTATTAAATTCTCCCGCACTTGAATCAAAAAGATGAAAAGCAAGAAAATGGAAAAAAGCCGAGACGGTCTTTGGTATATTACGTGACATGAAGGACGTGAAGACGCAATCGGGCCGACACAGGCGATGCAGGGAAAGCGGGCCAAATGAGCATGGGTGGTCCAGGAACTTAGATACACAAAGGGCACAAGGGATGCAAGGACGTGATTTGGCTGATGCACGTGATGTAGGAACACGAAACCCTGACACGTTTGGGACGGATGGGACAAAGAAATCGTCAAGTACCCGATGCGGTGATGCGGATGATCGGGTAACAGGAAGCACGGGAAAACTTGGGACAAATGGGCCAAAAGTCCCAAAAGCCAACGATTAGGAATTTTTGGGGAAAGTGGCCGATCGGTGAACAGAGGGCCCAAAGGAACTTGGGACATGGGGACAAAAATGTCGACAGACCTGCAAATCACCAAAAGACTCCAAAAAATGCAATTTTCACCATCTCTTCAAGTTTTCTCTTCACTAGGACATTATTAAAGGTGCCAACTCAAAATTTTCAAAATTTTGACTTTCAAAAGAGGGGAAATTTTGAGAGGACAACGTTGGCTCTTTCTGGGGATGACTTGACTAGATCAAGAGAATGAGGCAAGACAAGAACTCAAGAAAACTCAGGAGAAGAAGACTAGTGCTTTATCCATTGGGAAAAAGAGTCAAGGGCAAACCAACACAGAAGACAACACAACAAAACAAGGAAAGGCAAAAGGCAAGGGAAAGCAAACACACCCTATACATAATATACACAAGACTTCCTTTTCACCTAGGACTTGAAAAATTTCAGGTACTGCCCACTATAAGGAAGTGGGAGAGAGGATCCATCCATATAATCAAGATAGAAATAATTTTCACCAGCAAAGTGTCCGAAAGGACCAAGCCAAAGAGAATCAAACTTACCATGGCTTCCTCGAGGTTCATGTCTCTTATCCCACAACAAAACAATGTCTCCAACTTTGAAATCTCTAGATCTAGTTTTCTTGTCAAACAAATATTTCACCTTCTCTTGATGGGTAGATATTCTATCAAAAACCCCTGTCTTCATTCAACTTTTGAAGATACATGATCCTTTTATCTAGAGAATCACTAAAACTAGTGTCTTCAATGGCCTTCATCAAATACAAAGCTGGTAGCTCCACTGTCACCGGTAGTTGGGCTTCCACACCATACACCACTTGAAAAGGAGACATCCCAATTGCTCTTTTAGGTGTAATCATATCCACCCAGAGAGCATCATAGAGCTTCTTGTGCCAGTTCCTCTGAGACTCATTAACAAGCTTTCTTACTATGGTCACCAAATTTTTGTTTGTTGATTCTGCTTGACCATTCCCTTAAGGATAGTAGTCAGAGGAATGAGAAAGGGAGATACCATATCCATAACAGAAATCCATCATTTCAGCAGAAGAAAAATTTGAAGCATTATCAGTCACAATCTTGTTGGGCACTCCAAACCTTATCAGGATGTTCTCTTTGATGAAATTACATACTACCTCTGAAGTAGTACTTTTAACTGGGATAACTTCTACCCATTTAGTGAAATAATCTGTGGTAGTCAATACATGAGTATGCCCTACACTTGAGGATGGGTTGAGTGTTCCAATAAAATCTAAACCCCACTGTTGAAAGGGTTCTTCAATCACAACTGGTTTAAGTGGCAAAGCGGCTAACTTTGGTCTTCCCACAAAAGTTTGACAAGCTTCACATTTATCAACCCATTTTGATGCATCCTTAAACAAAGTAGGCCAATAGTACCCTACACGCAAAATTTTGTGGGCTCCCTTCACGAGCTTGATCATGGAAGGCTGAGAAAAGCTTCTTTTGTTTCTCCTTGTCAACACATTTCAAAAATCTTCCATCTACTCCATGTTTAAACAAAGCATTTTCCCACAACACATATTGTGCTGATCTTAACTTGATAGCTCTCTTCTCCTTACTTGATTAAGTGAGATGGAAACTCACCATAGGTGAGGAAGTGAAAAATGTCCGTTAGAGTAGGTATCTACCTTAGCTCATGTTCACCTAGGTACATTATTTACCTTTATTGTATTTATCTTCACCCACTTATGTGTGTGGATATTTATTTTTATTTATTTAGATATTAGGAGATATTATCTAGTTGTTAGGTATAGTTCTTTCCTTGATCTATGGTATTGAGTAGTTCTTTCCTAGATCTATGGTGTTGACTAGATCCTTGATGTCTAGTTCTCTCATAAATCTATGGACTTGACTAGTTATTTGATGACTAGTTCTTTCCATGAATTATGGCTTGATCTACGACACTTACATTTGGTTCTTAGATTGTTACTCCTTGCCTATATAAGCAAGGCCCATTCTCATTGTATTTCATTGAGTTCCATAATAATATATGATATTGTTGCTCATTTGTTTACAAAGGTTTATGTAAAGTTATTTTGGTGAATTACTTTCATCTTATTGATCATGGTGTTTGATTAGCATGTGTTCTTAGCTTGGCACGATTTGGTTATCATTCCTTTTATGGTATCAAATCGGGAGATTGTTATTGACATCCATTTGTAGTTTTATTTTGCAATTTTTTTTTATATAGTCATATATTTCAGGATTTTCTTGTATTTTGTTGTTGCATGCATTTTTATGCAAAACAGAGGCTTCCATTGGATCCAAAAGGTGGTAAAACTCTAAGATTGACTGTAAAATCGACCATTGAAATTCTTATCCCCTGCTCATATGGTATGGTCATATGAGGGCTTAAAGCTTGTGATTCCTACTAGTAGATGCTTAACTCTAGCCCCCTTTTCATTCTATTTGTGTGGTGAAGGCAAGAGTATTTTATTCTATTTTAGTGGCAACTAAAATAAATAGTAGAGCATAATATTGAAAAGCTTGTAACTTTTGATCAGTAACTCGGTTTTGAGTGCCATTTTTTTGCAAAAGTGCTTGTTTTTCCATGCTCTTTCCATTGGAAATATTTATTTTGAGAATTTAACTATAATTATAAAGTGCCATATTAAAACACACTCATTATAAAGTGCCAAAATCTGGGGGGGCTCTTGTTGCATTGCTTGGGGGTCTTGTTGCATTGCTTGGTTCTTCCATTTCTTTTGGTGATTTTTTTTTTAGGATGGCATCTACTTCTACATTAGATCATGTTGAGCCATTAACAACACATAATTACCACACATGGAAACCAAGAATGGAAACAATAATTAAGCAGAAAGGATTATGGGCTTTAACTTCTAAAGAACAACCAGTGTTCACTAGAGAATATGAGAAATTTCAATACTAGTGTAAATTTGATGAGTGTATGGGTTTGATAGGAACTTATGTCGTGTGATATTTTGTTTCATTTAGAAAAGTGTGACTCTCCTTTCAAAATATGGGAGAAATTGGAGGATTTATTTGGTAAGGTGGATCATATGAGATCCATGCAACTTGAAATTGAGATCACCTCTCTTAATCCTGAAGATTTTCCAACAATTATAGACTATCTTACCAAGTTCAAGAATTTGTTGACACAATTGAAGGGGATTGGAAGAGATATGAAAGATGAAGAGTGTGTTTACTTGATTCTCTCCGAGTTGAGAGGACCATTCCAAATTTTTGCTTCTACCTTTTTCTCTAGCATGAATGCCTTAGGTGACACATTCAAAATGCCTAACTTAGAAACATTTTGTGAAAGAATTACTAGGAAGAATCCAAATTATCTCACCTTGAGTCTTCCACCTCTCAAAAAGAATTAGTTGCATGTAATCCTAAGGGCAAGGAAAGCCAAATAGTAAAACCAAATCCACACCTTCTCCATTTCAAAATGCTCCTAAACCCAAAGAAAACAACTCAAAACCCAATGAGTCTTCTAAATCCAAGAATAAGTCTAGTTGTTCATGCTCTTTTTATGAGGGTAGTAATCATGAAGAAAATAGATGTTATAAGCAAATGCAAGCCTTAGAGGTTGCAGTCAAGAAACACAAAATTTCTATCTCCACTCCACCTCCTTCTAATTAGCATGGAAAAACACTTAATGTTGTTGGAAGATCTCAGTCACCACTTGTAGACAATTGGGTTATAGATTCTGGTGCTTCTCATCACATGATTTCTTCTAAGGATTCTTTTATTTCTCTAGGTTTGAGTTCTACTTCCAAAATTGAGGTTGGAGATTCTTCCTTTCTTTTTGTTGAGGGAAAAGGTGATATATAACTTGATGGTGGCAATATCCAAGATGCACTATATGTTCCTAACATCACTACAAATTTGCTTTTTGTATATCAAATTTGTCATTCAGTCAAGGAAAATAGTGACTTTTACACCACATGGGGCAGAAGTAAGAAATTTGTTGGATCCTTATTCACTTGTTGCTCAGGGTATTGTCAATCAAATTTCTAGACAATATCAATTTGAGGGTTTTGATGACACTTCTTCTATAGGGACAGGATTGGTTTCTCATTGATTCGAGAGTAAGCTTTGGCATGAAAGATTTGGACATCTCAATTATAGATATTTGAAGGAGTTGAGCACTCATGGTATGGTAGATGGTCTTCCTAGAGTTTCTTGTCTTAAGGGAGTTTCTCCTGGTTGTACATTAGGGAAACAACACCAAGATTATTTTCCTAATAATTTGTCTAAGAGAGCTTCTTCACCACTTTGAGCTTGTGCATAGTGACTTGATGGTTTTTTCTACCCCATCTTTCAATGGAGCTAAGTATTTACTTACATTTATTGATAATTTCTCAAGGCGTACTTGGGTTTATTTTCTCAAGTACAAAAGTGATATTTTTTCACACTTCAAAGTCTTCAAGGCTTTGGTCGAGAAACAATCTTCTAGTAGCATAAAGAACCTTCGCACTGATAATGGGGGGGAGTACTTCAGCAATGAGTTTTCTGAATTTTTGGCAACTCAAGGCATTATTCACTAGCATTTTGTTCCTCATACTCCATAACATAATGGATTAGCAAAGTAAGGAAGAATAGAACTTTGAAGGAAATGGCTAACTGTATGATGCATTCTAGAGATATACCTCCTATCTATTGGGAAAAAGCAATTAATTGTGCTAACTATATTTAGAATCACACACCACATAGAGCACTTGAGCATTTGACTCCAGAGGAAGCTTGGTCCAACACTAAGCCAGATGTCTCATTTTTTCAATTCTTTGGGATCCATGCTTGGGCCTTTGTGCCAAAGAAGAAAAGGAAAGCTTTGGATAAGAAGAGTAAACCCTTGATCTTTGTAGGGTATTGTGAGGACATGAGAGCTTATCATCTTTTAGATCCTGATACACATGATGTTCTTTTTCGAACACATGTTCAGTTTGATGAGTGTTTCACTCCTCATGATTCTTCATTTTCTTCCATTCCTTCTTCTTCTTCATCTCATCTTGAGGATCCTTTCTTTGAGGATATTGATGAGGAGGTTATAGATGCCATTGAGGATCCTATTCCCACTGATGTTGTCATTATGCCTAAGTGGGCTCATACTATAGTTTATGAGGAAACACCTTTCATAGAGGATCTTCCACTCACTAGGCATCATCATGCACATTCTACTGACTTTCTGGAATTTGTGTCGGGTAGTTTCGAGGATCCACATTCTTTTCAAAGGCGCATGGGATACGGAGTGGGATGATGCGATGGCAGCTGAGTATTCTTCTTTGATGAAGAATCATACTTGGGATTTGGTATCTCTTCCTAAAGGAAGAAATATGGTTAGGTGTAAGTGGGTATCTTTGAACCAAATACGCGGTGATGGGTCCATTGACAAGTATAAGGATCGTCTTGTTGCAAAGAATTTTTCACAAGTTGAAGGTATTGATTACTCTGAGAATTTTGCACCCGTTGCTAAGATGGATTTTGTACGCCTTGTACTTTCTATTGCTGCATCACAGGGGTGGCCCGTATACCAGATGGACGTGAAGAGTGCCTTCTTACATGGAGATCTATAAGAGGAAATATATATGGAGTAGCTGGCTGGATTTGTTTAGGATTCTTCTCTTGTTTTTCGGCTCGAAGGTCTCTCTACGGTCTTAAACAAGCCCCTCGAGCTTGGTATGAGAAGATGGATTCTTTTCTTCTATCTACTGGTTTTATTTTTGTTGTCACTCTCGATCATACAGTGTATCTCCAACATGTCGGTGAGGATATTGTGATACTTATCTTATATGTTGATGATTTGTTACTTACTGGCAGCTCTTCTTCCCACATTCAAAGTATTCAGAGGGCTCTTTCTACATAGTTTGACATGACAGATCTTGGGCTATTACATTATTTCCTTGGTTTGTAGATTTCTCAGACAGATTCAGGGATTCATTTGAGTCAGCAAAAGTACACCCATGATCTTCTTAGGCGCTTGGATATGGCTGATTGCAAGCCAAGTCCATCTCCTTTTCAGTCGGAGTTACTCTTACATCCACATGTACCACACCACTTTGTGATCCTATGTTGTATAGGCAATTGGTTAGGAGTCTCATGTACTTGACCCATACTCACCCCTGATATTTCATTTGCGGTAGGGCTTGTATCTCGGTTTGCAAATTCTCCTCATAGTAGTCACATAAGAAGTACATTAAAAGGATTTTATGCTATTTGCATGGCACTTCCCACTTTGACCTACCTACACTACACTAGGGCTCTACTCGGTTGGTTGGGTATCTGATTCAGATTGGGTAGGTTCTATTGATGATAGGCATTCCACTTTTGGCTATATTTTTGTCTTAGTTCTTCTCCAATTTCTTGGGTGTGTAAAAAAGCAAGGCTATTGCACTTTCATCTTTAGAGGCAGAGTATAGGGCAACAATTACAAGTGAGTCAGTAGATTCTTTGGCTTCAATAGTTATTGATAGAGTTTGGATTCCCACAGGATTCACCAAATGTACTTTGGTGTGACAACCAAAGTGCAATTCACATTTCTCGCAACCAAGTTGAACACCAGCAGACCAAGTATATTGAGATACACATCCATTTCATTTGTCAACACATTCAGGATGGAGTTCTTTGTTTGGAGTACATTCGACTCAGCAAAAATTTATAGACATCTTTACGAAGCCTTTTTCATCACCTCGCTACCTTGAGTTGCATGGAATGCTTGGGTTTTCGAGAAGTTGTTATTGGGGGGTGTTCATGAGAACATCTTCCTTCTTCTTACTTCTTTCTCTTTCCTTGTAGCAGGATTCTTTCCTTCTTTTGGTTCAAGATTTCTTCATGGATATATTGTACATGAGTACCTCATCGAGCCTAGTTTGGGACTCATACTTTGGACATGCCACGTCTATTTTGGCTCCTAGCTTCATTTGAGGGCGGTGCTAGAGTAGGTATTTACCTTAGCTCTTTTTCTCCTAGGTACATTATTTACCTTTATTGTATTTATCCTCACCCACTTATGTGTGTGGATATTTCTTTTATTTATTTAGATATTAGGAGATATTATCTAGTTCTTCGGTATAGTTCTTTCCTTGATCTATGGTATTTAGTAGTTCTTTCCTAGATCTATGGTATTGACTAGATCTTTGATGTCTAGTTCTCTCATAAATCTATGGACTTGACTAGTTATTTGATGACTAGTTCTTTCCATGATTTATGGCTTGATCTACGACCTTGACTGGTTCTTAGATTATTATTCCTTGCCTATATAAGCAAGGTCCATTCTCATTGTATTTCATTGAGTTCCATAATAATATATGATATTGCTACTCATTTGTTTGCAAAGGTTTATGTAAAGTTATTATGGTGAATTAATTTCATCTTATTGATCGTGATGTTTGATTAGCATCATCTGTGTTCTTAGCTTAACATGATCTCGATTATCATTCCTTTTAATGTCAGCATACCATTCATTCGTTGAGCTAAGAAACAAAAAATAGGAACATCATCCTCATCCTTGGGCAACCCATGACTAGCTCCTTCAACGATGAGTTCACATAGGCCTTTACCTCAGACTAGTTTAGTTGGTTTGATATCAATATCATATTCTTGAACCTTTCTGCAACCAAGTTTCCTCTCTTAGCTCCAAATTCTTGTTGTGTAAGAATGGACTTGATGGTCAGTATCGAGGCATAAGTATTCTTGAGTGAGAGTTAAGAATATAGAATCGAAATTGCTTAACAACTTTAACTTTGCTAAAAGCATGTTTCTCCATCATAGTATATTTTAGCTCGTGATTCTTAAGAATATTTCTCATGAATAAAATTGGGAGCTTGTGATCGTTAGAGTCTTTCTCGGGTTAACATAGCTTCCAAGGTACTTTCTATGGCATAATAATAGATAATAAAGTCTTTGCTAAAATCTGGACATGCTAAGGTAGGAGTCATAGCAATAGCCTTTTTAATGCCTTGAATGCTTCTTTCCCTTCAGGGGACCAACTAAATGTTTTTTTCCTTTCATCATTTAGGAGATATTCAAAGTTAGCTCTACAAAATCAGAATGAATCTTCTCAGGAAGTTGATCTTACCAAAGAAAGAATGCACTCCCTTTTTACTTGTAGGAAGAGGAATCTGCTGAATAGCTTGGACTCGTTCAAGATCAATCTTGATTCCTTCTTTGGAGACAACATGTCCCAACAATTTTCCCTCCATGACACAAAAGACAGACTTCTTGGGATTCAAAGAGACCCCATGTTCTCTGCATTTCAAAAGAACCTTTTCCAGATGCTGAAAATGATCTGCTCTATCTTTGGAAAATACAATTAGGTCATCTAGATACACGATAATGCATTTTCCTTTCAGGATTCCAAAGGCCAAGTCCATAGCCCTTTGAAAGGTGGCACTGGCATTAATGAGTCCAAAAGGCATCCTCTTGTAAGCAAAAGTACCCCAAGGAGTGGTAAAGGCAGTCTTATGTTGATCTGCGGTGTTGACTTCTACTTGATTGTATCCTAAGAAACCGTCAAGCATGGACAACATTTCAGCTCCTGTAACAACTTGCAACACCTGGTCCATCATGGGTAGAGGGTATTTGTCCTTCAGAGAATCTGATTCAGATTCCTAAAATCAACATAGATCCGAATCTCACCATTTTTCTTCCTAACAGGCACAATGTTAGCAATCCATGTTGAATGATGAATGGGAAAGATAATCTTTGCCTTCAAAAAAATTTTTTATCTCCTAAAAAATGGTGTCAACAATCTTTGGATTGTACTTCCTTTGCTTTTGTTTGAAAGGTTTAATCCCAGGTTTGAGAGGAATGAAATGTTGCATTTCTTTGGGTTGAAAGGATTTCAGATCATCATAAGAATAAGCAAGTACATCAATGTACCTCTTCAAAATATTTACTACCTTTTTCTTTTCTTCTTGTGTGTAACATTTCCCAATGTTCACCATTTTAGGGTCAGTAGAACTCCCAATGTTAACCTTTTCATATTCAGTAGATTCTTTGAGCTCCTCTAGAAGCTTTAGCCTTAACATACCTGTCATGTTTATCAAACAATTCTTCCAGACTCACCAACCCTTTAGGGATCTTGTTACCTTTTAGTCTGATGCACCCATCTTGATCTATCTCCTCTTTGACACCTTCCTCATTGGAAGATACACTCTCTCAAGGAAAATTGTCACTTCCTTTGAAATATAATTATTCAAAGTTATCCCCGAGTTCAAGAAAGAGAGGATATCACTGATCATCATTGAAAACCTATTAGTTGCTTGCATTATCTGGCACACTTGGTATATGGATCATTTCAATGGTGAATTTGTCTGAGAGAAATCGGGATGGTGAATCATCTGTCTTTGCAAAATATACTTAGATTTCTTCTCAAACAACAACTTATTCATCTTGCCCTCGACCCGGTATAAGGGCATGTGACGAATCCATTTGAATTTCTCCTCCCACATCCTTACTGAGAAGTTCCTACTCAACAACATACCATATGAAGGAGGGATATCAGCCACCAAGATAGTAGCTAAAACCTTCTTTTCTGGTAAAGCAGCAAAAGCTACTTGTGCATCCTTAATCCTTCCAACCAAAGGCACCTCCTTACTCTCCATAGAATAGCAGGACCCATAAGTGCGTGTGAGAGTAAGACCCAAGCACAAGCCACTTTGGTAGGCATGACATTATCCGATGGTCTGAGTCATGACATAGTTCTTAAGTCTATAGCCAGACTATAAGAAGGGTTACATAAAATGGTTTGATTTTCTCATTAGGTGAGGTGACTACAGCTACAAGGTTTGGTTGGGGTGTGGAAGATGGAGTAGGAAAAATACCTTTAGAAGTATTGGGTGAAGTTCTAGAATGGGAATTGACAAAGTGGACCATTTTGGCAAAGGCTTTTGGATGAGTTTGATAATACTCAGCTTCTAAAATTTGGATTTTTGTTTTCTTAAGGTGATCAATGATATCAAAAGATCTAGAGGTGGATGGGCTATCATCACTAGGAATCTTAGGCTTATCAGGTTTAGGAGTTGGAGAAGAAAAAGTTTTAGCAGTAGAATTAGGAAAAGAAGAATTAGCAGAACTCACCTTTTGTGTGGATGCAGTGGGAATAGGAGATCCTCTTTTTACAACAACGGGGATAGTCAGTGGGATGCTCCTTGGACCTCTTAGTGGGCTGCATCACTTTCTCCTTATTTGTTTGTTCCCAAGTCATAACAACATATGACTCACTATTCATTTCTGCTACTACTTCATCATAATCATCCTCTTCATCAACACCTTGATTGTGAACAAATTAACTCGAGATCCCTCAAGTTCCTCCAGTTCTTCATCGCCTCTTCTTCGAGTTCTTCAAAATCTTCATTAATCTCTTCATCTTTGATTCTTCAACCTCACAAGTTACATTAACGGGGACCTTGATGGGAGGTCACTGAATTTCCAACCTCGAGAGAGGAGGGTAAACAATTTCTAGGCTGAAAATTCCTCCTTGGAACATATGTATAAGGAGCATGTTGAGCCAATTGTTTCTTGATGGCAATGAGGTCATTAGCAAGCTTTTGTACTAATGGATCTGCATTAGCTTCGGGAGTATAAGAAGAAGAAGCTCTAGATTTGGAAGGATCTCTTTTCAACTTACCAAACATGATCAAGTCATCTTGATACTAACGAGCTAATATTTGATCCTCATCCAATGTTACTGAGGTCGGATCTCTTTAATGCATAGCTAACTTCGGGTAGTTGAGCGTTTAGGAAGAATTTTTTTGAATTTGATCTACGCTGGGTATCTAGTGGGATTTTGTTAATCAACTTGTTGAACCTGGCCACAAATTCCCTCATGGGCTCCTGTGATTCTTTCTTTATTTGAGAAATTTGAGCTAGCAAAGCATGCACATCCTCTGCAGGTTTGAAATGGTTCTCAAATCTTGTTCTCATCGTGGTCTAACTAGTAATGGCCCAGCAGAAGATGATAGAACCAATCTATTGCATTATCTTGCAAAGTTTCTATAAAAATCCTCAGAGACATCTTCATGCTCAACTCGAGGACTCCACATGCAGCTATGAAAGCTGCAATATGCTCATTAGGGTGCACCTTTCCATCACCTCTGGAACTTGGGAAGTTCTTTCTGTTACCCCTGGGTAACTCATGCAATGGTTGAGGAAGGGCAAGAGGCCAAACACGATGGCCCAAAGGTAATGGAAATTCCATCCTTGGAAACACTTTGCTTGAAAAGGAACCGAAACACCAAAGAAGAATCAAAGCACGAGAGATTAGGGCGAGTTGCTCTTAAGGGATACCACTCATGAGGGTTCTATTCTCAACAGAGGTGTGCTTGTAGAACGAGCTCTTCTATTTCTCCCTATTGAAGGAAGAGGGAAACCTTACTGCTCCAAGAGTTGAAACTAAGAATATTCAATTCCAAGAGCCCTCCTACCACGAGTAAATCTTAGAGTCACCAGATCAGAAAATGATCAAGAAATTGTTCATAAAATTGGAATCTATCCAAAATGAATCCCCAGTAGAATCACCAAAAACTATTGGTTCTCAAATAAGGAATTTAATGAAAGCAGTCAGGGGATAGATGTACCTCCTCTTTAATGGGGGAGGTTCCCTTATTTAAAGGCAAAAACCTATTTTCAAATGTACAACATTTAGTTTTAAAGAGGAACTTTGATATCATGGAAGTGTTTTATATAACCAATTTTCAATGTAAAAGATAGAAGAACTAGGAAGAGGGAAAAGAAGAGCGGCATTCTCGGGAAATATAGATAGAAAAATAATTCCTTACAAATGTTGACTTAGGATCATATAGAACAAAATCATTTATGTTAAACCATAAGATGTTATTCTATAGACACAAATTTCCAGAGATGACATCCATGAGAATACAAAGCTTCTTGATGCAGAAATAGATAAATGATTTAATAATTTAACAGATAGGAAAGGAGGAATAACCACAGATAGAACAGAAAGAGGAGTCTTCTTGTATTGATAGATTTTTAAACTCTTTTACACTTTCAAAAATAGTCAGAGTTCCACCCCTAAGAATGGTGTGGAGAGCTCATTATATAGATTACAAATTAGTTACACTTGGTAACCATTTATTTTAACTAAAATATTAATTAAGGAAATTCTCAATACAATATCCTTAATTAATTTACAAGGAGCTCAACACTTAAAAATAGAAGGAGAAAAAGAGAAGCCAGAAGAAGAAACATCCGATTATGGCTGAGGTGGGCCCACTGATTTGAGGATCGATATCTAAATTTCTTCAATGCTTCAGCTATCTCCATACCTCATGGGATTGATGTGTTGGCAGTGGCGTGAGACCAAGTGCCTAGAGATTTTTCCATATCTTTATCAAACTCGGTATGCCCCAAGTATTCTTTATTTTCCTCAGCAATTACAGATTAAAGGAAGCAAATGTCCTTTATCTTCTCTTTGGTAATTAATTCTTCTTTGAAAAAGTCTTCCTTGACAAATGTTATGAACTGAGCTTTGATCTCTTGAAGAGAGCAAGGAACACCTGAGGTTTCATCATGAAGATGGAAATGAATATCTTTAAAAGCAAAAGAAACACAAGTCTTGAAAGATTCTCCTTTCTGCCACATGTTATTTAATTCACCCAAGTGCTTCTTCAGAACCTTCATCTTCCATTCTACACCAAAAACCCATGCCCTTGACAAGTTATTCTTGGCCTCATCAAAAATACTGCTTTGTTAACCAACATGATATTCTCATCAGTTTGGCCCATAAGACAAAGATCTGTAATACAACTAACCTAGAGCTTAACTCTTTATCCATAGCCCTTATTGAGGAAGTGAGTTTCTGTTGTAGATTAATCACCTTCTCATTGGCCTTGAAGGCTTCCTCAATGAAATTCAAGCTAGCTATAATCATATCATCAACCATGGTTTCAAGGCCTTTCCATAAGTAGAATACTTATGTATATATTTGATGCTCTGAACTTCATCCTAGCTGAGAATCATGGGGGGTGGAAGAGCAGCTAGTGGGGTAGGGTCTAAAACCTTATCTTTGGCCAATAGTGACTTGATAAAGTTGGAAAGAACTTGATTATGTTCTTCCAACTATTCTATAGTTTGTTTTCCCTTCTCTACTTGTTCAATAACCTTTGTCACTATTTCTTGAAGGTTATGAACCTCACTCTCAAGAGTGGATTCCCCCATTGGGATTCTAGAAAGCTCTAAATCAGAGACCAAGAGATCCTACTCTACCTTATCAACCTTGGGCTTTACAACCTCCAGGAACTATTGGCCTTGAGCATCAGTTACTATCCTTGAAGTTGTCTTGGCTCTCTTAGCTGGAGGAGGAGGAGTAGTTCCTAGCAAGGCTGCCACAACATCAAAATTAGGCCCTGTTATCGAGAAGAAGCTCTCTTCTTCTGTTGTCAACCATGGGTTTCACCCAAGAAAAATTAGAAGAAGAAGAGGAAGGAACAAGGGGCCCAAGAGCAAGTGAACTCATGGCACTTAGAGTATTGACCACTGTTGCCTCTAGTAGAGAAGTGGTGGGAGTATCAGGAGCTACCTTTGTAGAAGAGTTTGCGGTACTAGGAGGCTCTGCACTAGACATTTCCATTTCTTTTTCAACTGTTACTTCAGGAGTTCCTGTAGGATTTGGTATTTCACCATCATCACAATCACTAAGAACAATAATGTTCTTTGGTCCTGAAGGTAGCTCTGAATGCTCAATAAGAGGCTATTCATCAATTGGTTCCTGTTTGACTTCTCTGATCTTATTTTGGTATACTTGGGTAGAAGAAGGAGTAGATGACTTAGGATCTTTCATTGAGGAAGAATGAGGGGTTTGCTCAAGAACCTCAGTGCTGGTTGTATGTGCTTCCTTCCCTGGTGTAGAGGTGTCTCTGGAAGAAGATCCACCCTGACTCTTCTTGAACTCACAAATCTTCCTATCTAGCCAAAATTTAGTTCTTACAAGAACAGGGGCCATAATCTCAACCAAATCATCCCTCTCTTTCTTGTACCAATCTAGATCCTCCAAAGGAGTGTGTTTGATTGTTGTCTCATATTCAAAGGACTATAAGTCCTCATCATCCTCCTTAAGTCCTTCAGGAACTTGGTAAATATTGAGATCTCTGATGTGTTGTAGAGAGAGTCTACCATAGTGCCTTCGCCTGGCCTCAAAATCATCTACACAATCAGCCCAGTAATCCTCAGTATCTGGCTTGTGATGATAGTTTATCCTGAGGTTCTGCTCAATAAACTTCTTCAGATCAAAGCAAGATGCTAAGTGCGAATAAATGAGCAGTGATAGAAGAAATAACCCTTTCCAAATTTTTTGGCATCCAAATTTGTCTTACATGTATAGTTTCTCAAAGAGATAAGGAAATGCGAGGTTAGTGATCTTCTTGTCCTTGCATGTCCTATGTAGCTTGTCAAGTTTATCTGCATATTTTAACTAGGGCCATCTTATCACCACAGAACATAGGGAGCTTAAGGGGTGTGCTCTCATAGCAGCCATCACGATGTACAAAAATCTCATGAATTGGATAAAGAAAGCCCCATACTTGGCTATCGGGTTCATAGCTTCATCTGGAAAATCTCCTTGTAGTGTTTCCCTCCAAGAGTATTACTATGTACATGGTGAAAGCATCATTGACTCTGAAATTGTGATTGCTGGTTTCGGGGGTAAGCGAGGCGTATGCATAAATAGGATCATTCTTCTAGCCCTCTATGTAGGTGACATTTGAACCACTATCAAGATGCGGCCGAGGGTATACATGAGACAAGAAGTCATATAGGACTTCTTAGTCTTTGAACACTACTGTTTGATCAATCAAATTCATGCGAGATAATCTCGGCCCGGTTAATGTTCTGCTTGCCCTCGTAGATGATGTTGATGAAGGGGAACATCCAGAAGTGAAACTCATTGGTGGAAGGAAACCCCATGATACGGGTGAGAAAAATGATAAAGTCAGATAACTCCTCATTAAAATCAACCCTATATATTGTCTTAGAGAGTCGAGGATGCTCCCTTTTAGGGTTCTCTAACCATGATTTTTCTATACGTGCCTTGTATCATCACTTTATTGGTAAAATAGGATTTGGTCTTGGGAAAGAGTGAGAATTATGGAATCATTAGTTTCTAGAATATATAGGGCAGCGTAATGGTGGCGGTTTCTAGTTTGCGATTAATTCACCATGCACTAATGGTGAGTTCCTTGGTATTCGGGTTAAATTGGGCTCCATGGTGAGCACCATGTCTCGCACACTATACGAGAGATAGGAAAACCAGCTGCGTATGTAAGTCCACTATCACTAATCATTTGTGCCATGGGAGCCATATTTGAGCATGTTAATCTTCCCAAAAATCTAGGAAATATAAGTGTCAAACCCCATTGTCTCCGATATCTGCTTACGGAGGATTCAAGAGGTGATACATGTTCTTAGCCTTGAAACTTGATCTTCATATTTGCAATGTGTAGGAGATAACCTTCCAAGATCAAAATCGCAATGAGGATGCAAAGTGATGCAGGGGCACGAGTAGACGACTTTAATGACAATGGTTTGAGAAAGAGAAGGCAAGCGGGAAATGTGACACATGCGAGGGGGAGTCAATAAAATAGTTGTTTAGGAGAGAGAAGGTTATTAAATGTGTATTAAATTTACCCCACACCAAATAAAAATATGAAAAGCAAGAAAAGCGGAAAAAATGGCCCAGACGGTCTTTGGTACATTTGGGACATGAGGGACACGAAGACGCGATCTCGGCCGAAGCCTTGGTGATACTGAGGAAAGCGGGCCAAATGAGCATGGGCGGTCCAGGAACTTAGATACACGAAGGGCACAAGGGACATGAGGGCGTGATTTGGCTTATGCACGTGATGCCCGATTACATTTGGGACAGATGGGACAAAAGTATGTGAAGTACCCGATGTGGCCGATGCGGACGATCGGGTAAGAAGCTTCGGGTGAACTTGGGACAAATGGGCCAAAAAGTTCCAAAAAAGCTGATAGTTAGGAATTTTGTGGGGAAAGCGGCCGATCGGCGAACTAGAGGGCCCAGAGGAACTTGGGACATGGGGGACAAAAATGTCTGACAGACCCGTAAATCACCAAAAAGACTCCAAAAAATGCAATTTTCACCATCTCTTCAAGTTTTCTCTTCACTAGGACATTATTAAAGGTGCCAACTCAAAATTTTCAAAATTCAGACTTTCAAAAGAGGGGAAATTTTGAGAGGACAATAGGTGGTGACACCCTTTTATATTGTTGGGCTCCTATCATTGCACAGATCGAGGGTGGTGACCGTATATATGCATGGCGTAGATATCTTAGGGACTACCTACCATGATTTATATAGGGTAGTTCGCTTACAGGGGAAGTCATTGAGCCACCCCACTCTTGTTATGAGTTGGGTATATGAGCGCATCACCCCCTATGGTAGGGGCATACCAGTGTCGAGATCCATGGGTTGTTCGGGAAGCTGAGGTGGACAGCTATGTCGGTTCTCGGGACAATGCACTGGCTAGTGGCTTCTCGACACAGCGAATATGATTGCTACACCCTACCAAGACATGACATGGCTATGGGGATAAGAGGTGACCACGATGGTAGCTTGGTCTCCATAGGTCAAGTTGGTTGACAAAGCGGGGAGACTGAGGCCCTCCCATTTCATCGGGTCCCCCTTCGAAACCCATACATTGATATGCTTCCTCCGGTGATACCGGTCTACATGACCATTAAAGGAGGCTCGAGAGGGGCCCTAGAGGAGATCCCGATTGGATAGTGGTCATTACCAAGGTGTGCCTATCACGATTAGGATGTGGTCCATGGTCGACGGGCGGTGGTGCCCATGAGCACTTTACTCCATATTGTGGCTGCTCACTCACGGTGGGGAGGAGGAGGATGAACTTATTGATGTGGAATCGATTACGAGGAAGTATACTGAGAGAATGAGATGGAGGAGGAGTCAATCATAAAGAACACAAAGGATGAGGGGGATGGGGCGTTGCGAGAGGCGGCGAGGAAACCCGTATGGAGGAGGAGAGCGACCCTAAGTGGCATGACACTTAGGAGATGTTGAGAGCAACGCACGAGGAGGCTAGTGCAGAGAGAGAGACCTTGGTCTCAGAGGAGCCATTTCCTCTAGATGGGGAGGGGGATGATGAGTCCGTGATTGGACAATGTCTTGCCTCCTTTGGCTTTGGGAGGCCGCATGACCACTACAACATTAGCAGAGCACTTGATCTTACATGGATCCTCGAGATTTGAGTATGTTTGATACTTTCTCTGTCTTTAGTCAATTGGAAATGTTAGTTTAAGTATTCTCCTTTGATTTATGTTTTGTGATTTTCTAACTCATTACTTCTTCCTTTGTTCTTGCTTGCGGTGACTTCACGAGAAGTGGCGAGAGCTCATTTGGCGAGGTGTGTGTCGACACCTAACTGATCCCCTCGGGAAGACCCCGAGTTGAGATGATTATTGACTCGGGCTAGCCATTATGGCATGCGGACACCTAATGTGTTTGCCCTATTTGGAGGATAGCGGAGGTGGTGACCTCCCTTCAAACTCAGGTAGTTGGATATGAGACCGTCGAGCGGTTGATGAGGCGGAGCCATTCTCACAGTGATGCCATGTGCAGCGGCTGCCACCATGAGCATTCACACCATTTGATTCATTCCGACTTTGTTGCGTAGACCCTGCGGTAAGAGCCTTAGGCGTGGTCGGCACCATCCGAGGGATCCCACATGGATTGACAGGCCATTGGGCCACTTATTGCTTTGTTGCCATTTTGTCGGGCATTATATGATTTTTTTTGTATATTTTGGGCTCATTGTGAGCATTTTGACCACATCTAGTGCGTGATGGCATCGTACACAAACTTGACACATCATGATATATACAAACTCTTACTTTTGGTTCGGTATTCCATTGTATCTGAGTTGACTTTCCTTTGGATTATCTCTCATGTGTACTCTAGATGTTTAGAATTTCCGTTTTAATGCTTTTAGAATGTATGCAATGGATATGAATGATAACAAAATGATTTATTTTTGTATTTTATGATGTTGATATATGATGATGTAAACACAATGTGATGTTGAACCTTAGTTTCTTTAGCAATCTTTCGTACTTCATATTTTCTTGACAAAACATGGTGACACAATGATATGATAAGTAAATGTACTTGCCCACTCCTAACTCCATGCAATAGTAAGATACGAGGGCTCAACACCGAGAGCCAAAAAGGGCACAAGTTATGAAAATTTGTTGAATGGTAGTGATGAGAGAAAGACAAAGGTTTGGTAGAACCAAATTGAGACACTATAACCTTATCCTACTCAAGTTACTTCATAGTTTAGAATGTGAATTGCTTTAGTTTATCTAGACTTGGATCCATAGATGGCCACTTGGTTGAAAAATATGGTTTTGGGGTTTTAAACTCTTTTGGAATTTTGGACATCTAACTCACTTTGTTTTTGACTTATGATTTCACAATATTTGACTAGATTGTTTCTAACTTTCAAGTTTATCAAAGAGACCCCCTACACCTTGCCCCATGCTACCAGTAGGAAGTATGGGCTCATCACCATGGACAAGGTATATAGAGTAAGGGCATTTCCCTCCTTTCCCAACCCTACATCACCAGTAAGAGATGCAGGCTCACCACCAAAGGTTGGTAGGGAAAAGAAATGTGTAAAATAAAAAATTTACTGTGGATTTGCATTTGACTTACTTATTTGGGAAAAATGTTTAGAATGTTCTTATTTCCAAAGAGATGTATACGGGATAGATGCGACACCATGAAGCTTCTAGAACATACCATGGGCAAAGACACCTAATCTAGAAAGAGACCAAAAGTAGAACCAAGTATGTAGGCCTTGGTATGGTTAATATCAAAACTTTGTCTTATCTGTTTGGATTGATGAAATGATTAGAAACAATTGATGAGATCATGAAAGTTTGAAGAGATATGATTTGAATGCTTTGTTGTTGCTTTCTGAATTTTTTAAGAATTGCTATAAGAATAAGTTCCTTGATCACAATTTTTACAAAATGAATTGGCAGATGAAAATGCAATGCAGATGCAGTAATGTACATATGAAAATGTTGATGGATCATGTGTAGTACCTCTTTAGGTGAAGAGAGTTTACGGATTCGATAAACTCCTCACCTTCTAATGTACACAAATGAAATGCCCCATTTTTGTAGTCTTCTATCACTCGATACAGACCCAACCACCTGGGTCTGAATTTCCTTTGTTCATCGATCTTTTTGTCTATCTGGATGTCAAGTCTTAAGACCAAATATCCCTCATATATTTCACGCTCGTAGACCTTCTTGTTGTATTTCCAAGCCATCCGGTCAGTGTAAACGTTGTGCCATTGTTCAGCGTTGATTCTAGCCTCATCGAGACTTTCTAGCTGAGAGAGTCGTGCTTCTCGATAACCCTCTTCTCCCAGGATCCCTTGCAGATGAAATATAGAGACTAGGTATTTTGACTTTGAGTGAAAAACCACTTCAACACCAAACACCAAAGAAAAGGGGTTGCCCCATTGGTGTTCTAATTGACGTTCGATAGGCCCATAAGGCTGGAAAAATCTTTAAATGCCAATCTTGTTTGTTCTCCTTAACAATTTTAAGAAGAATGGACTTTAATGTCTTATTCGTAGCCTCAACTTGTCCATTATCTTGAGGATAATAGAGAGAATCCGTGTGATGACTTATTTTAAACTTTTCACATAATTCACACACCTCATCATTTTTAAAGGACGTGCCATTATCTGAAATAATGACTTGTGGAACCCCGTACCTACAAATGATCTGGTTCAAGATGAACTTAGCGATTACAAAGCCGGTATGGTGGTAAGAGGCATGGCTTCTACCCACTTAGTAAAGTAATATGTGGCCATGATTATGAGGTTATGGCCATTATTGATGAGGGAGAAAACTTCCATATCAAATCCAAGCCCCACGTGGAAAAGGGCCATGGAGTTGCAATTTGTTGTAGGGCTTGTGCTGGTATGTGGATCTCATGGGAGAACTGACATTTATGGCATTTGCACACAAAATCTACGGCGTCATGTTCTAGTGTGGGCTAGAAATAGCCCATCTGGTGTATCTTTCGAGTAGTGGCATGGCCACCGAAGTGACCTCCACATACCCGCTATGTGATTCGTAAAGAATATTTTCATATTCTTCTACGTCAACACATCTTAACAACATTCCGTCAAAGGCTCTATGGTAGAGCACTTGTTCCAAAATAACATACTTAGTGGCAATGACACATAACCACCTTATTTGTTGTGAAGTTGCCCCTTCTGGGTATGTGTGGTCCATAATGAAATTAACAATGTCGGTATACCAAGGACATACAGAGATAGGGGGCTTGGTTTCAAAAAAGTACACACTCATCGGGAAGTCTAAATCTACTAGATCACCTCCATCCAATGGATTATCAGCCAACTAGTCCGCAATGATTTGTCCCTTGATGGATTTCTGATTTACAAACGTTAGTTCAAACTCACCCATTAGGGTTATGAAACACCCAACCTTCTTAGATAAGGAACCTTGCGTGAGAAACGTCGCAGGTGATCTGATTTCACAATAACCCTTGTTTTTTGATTCAATATATAATGCCTTAAACATTTTGTCAAGACTATAACAAGGCATTATTTTTCTACCTATGTGTAATGTGTCTCATAATCAAGCAATGTTCGACTAATGAAATAAACTGCACGTTCTTTCTTATCATCATCCTCTTGAGATAACATCCAAGCTAATGAGACATCTAGTAGCTCGCGAATATAGGATCAAGGGGAGATCTGACCTAGGCATGAGTGTGGGAGGAGATAATAAAAATCATTTAACGATTCAAATGCCTTGATGCATTCTTCCATCCAATCAATGTAGTAATCCTTTTCAACAAATTGTTGATTGGATGAATAACAAAGGTCAAATCATGGATAAACCTTCAGATTGCACCAAGTTTCCCAAGGAAAGATCTGATGCGAGACTCGTTTGATGGCGGAACCATTTCCAGCACAACCCAAATTTTGGCTGGGTCGACATCAATCCCTCGTGAAAATATAATGTAACCCAGAATCTTGCCTCCCATTACACCGAATACACATTTTTCTGGATTCAATGTGACACCGTACTCGATTAAGTGAGAAAGGATGACACGAAGAACCTCTAGGTGATCACAACGCTTTCTGGCCTTAGCTAGAAGGTCATCCACATAGGATTCCACAATCTTATGAATAAGATCATGGAATATATATGTCATTTCTCGTTGGTACGTGGCACCAACATTCTTAAGACCGAATGGCATGACAACATAATAATAGGTCCCCCAAGGAGTTATAAATGTAGTCTTGGCTTGATCCTCCTCGGAGATTTTGATTTGATTGTACCCAGAAAACCCATCCATGAGAGACAACAATTCAAACCAGTTGTTGCATCAACAATAACATCGATGGATGGTAATGGGAAATCATCTTTGGGGAAAGCCTTGTTGATGTCCCAGGAAGTCTATGCAAATATGGATCTTTCCATTCTTTTTGAGAATGGGGACGATATTAGATACCCATTGTGAATAGTCAATTGGCTTGATGAATCCTACTTGGAGAAGTTTCATTACTTCTTCTTTCACCATAAGGGCCACCTTTGGCTTCATGGGCCTTGAATTTTGCTTGATTGGTTTAGCATCTGGCTTGGTGACGAGATTGTGAACTGTGATGTGTGGTGCAATTACCTGTCATTTTCTTGTAACTAAATGCGAAGGATTTTGGTGTTCCTTGAGGATTCGAGGTATGTATTTCCACCTCCTCTAGAGTTAAGGAGGACCCCAGTTTTAAGATTTTTGGTTCCTCCTCTGTTCCAATATTTATATCGATTGTTCCCTCAATTAAGGAGGCATTGCCTTCCTCGAACTTCGGTGGGGCTGGAGGAAACTCTAAATCCCCTTCTTCTTCTACCTCGTAAATCTCAAGATCTTTTCCCAGGAAGATTTGATCATGGGTTTCCAAAATAGGAAGAGGAATGTAGGATTAAGGAAAGGTCTATTTCGTGATAAGTAAGATGCAGCTCTGCAAAAGTGTTTAAATATCTTAAAGTTGTTTTATCACCATCGAAGTGATTTGAGATCAGGATGATTCTCGGCCTCCACATATGTCAACATTGGGGTCATTGGTGCTTTACGAATCAAGGGCTCAACACAGACTAAAACCGTGAAGTTGGTGTCTTCCAGCTCACTACTTGGGGTGAAGCGTGAAGCAGAAGTTACTATAGAGTCTGTGAGAAGGTTCTATTCGCGTGGAACTTTTTGATTGATATGAAGTCAAACCCTTTTGTTAGGCCTAGCACTGTTGTTTTGTAAAGTTGTAGATGCTCAGCTCTAGTCTCATATACTTGAATATTTGATTTGTGACTAGTTGTGAATCACCCAATACCCTAATATTGAGGATGCCCATTCTCTTAGCTGATAATGAGACCTAATAGGAGAGCCTCATATTCGGCACCATTATTTGTACATTCAAAATTTAACTTGAAGGAAAAAGGTAGAATCCTTCCTTTAGGCAAAGTAAGGATCACACCTGCCCCAACGCCAAAATGACACTTGGCTCCATCAAAATGGAGAGTCCAACAACTACTCGGAAAAATGGACATCATGGATCATCCTTTGTATCTTCTCCCTTTACCTCGGTCACTTCAACCATGCAAACCTCATATCTTTGGAAGAGAACCGAGTCCCAGTATGTCCCATACCCATAGAATCAAAGGGGAGGAGAATAGGAAAATACTTCTCTAATAGCTTGAAATATTTGTTGTGGTTCCTAACGACACTGTCTCTATAATAATGGTTTCATCCTTGACCACTTTGGAATTCCCTCAATCACCCCGTGACTTCTAACTCTGTCGTAGGGATTATCTTTTCTTTTAGTACCATGCTCGTAGGTTTGTTAATTGATTTGTAGGAAGCTCAAACTCAGAATGGACCCCTAGCCTCTTCTTTAAGTTAGCCAAATGTATGTCAAAGGGTTTTGGATCACCTTGTGCCACAAATACTTTCCCTAAATGCAAGGAACTTGACCTCTTGAAAAAGAGTGGAGGATTGCCTTCATGCGGTGGATCCAAGGATGGCCAAGGATCATATTATAGTTGGTTTCCTGTCTATAATATAAAAATCGAGTTAACACCGTCTTAGGCCCGAGGGTAACCGGTAATATTATGGTTCCGATTGATGTTGCCTTGAGGCTATCATAGCCTCTTAGCGTGTTTCGTGTCGAGGAGAAATTGGTCTCCCATACCCTAACTTCTAAAGGAAAGAAAAGGGGACTATGTTAACTCGCTTTCCCCATCATCAATCATCACATGCTTTATGTAGTAGTTGTAAATCCAAACTTGCAAAACAAAGTGGGTCACCTCTACGAGCTATCTCAACATTTGTGGGCATATTGTTGATGTCAAACACAAACCCAATATCTCTTTAGGCTTGCCTGGAGGACTAATGTCAAAGTCTATGTGATTTATTTGCGCTTTTGGTGGGGGTAACATTAATCAAATGGCCAAGACCTAGTGCTTCTAAGAGAGGCTCGTGAGCAAGGGAATTCTTTAGCAGATCCAAGAAGGAAATGTGAGAAAAGGTCTTGGTTAGATCACTGATCAGGTCATAAGCCCTCTGGCTTGCTTAGCATATCACGAATATCCTCTGGCATATCCAGATAGATCGGGATTGGCTGCGAAGAATAATCCTTGGTTCTTGTGGCAGCGTTAATCGGGGTTCAACGTCAACTCTACCAAGCCCACAATCTTTGTTTGTTGGTGGCCATCCAGAGGAGGTGCCACTTGTGGATTTGATGAAGTTGAGGCTTCATGATCATTGGTCCCTATCATAATACCTTTGTTTGAACCATTGGGATCTATTCTACCATCCTTGGATGCGTGGGGAGAGGATCGTTAAAGATTCCAAGCGGTGTGTTTTGTGGGGATACTGGCCCCATGTAGGTGTTTTGAGTTGGTGCGGTGGGGTTTTCCAGAAACATATCGACAAACAACTGTCGTTGATCCTCTGACAAGCATTGTAAAACTTGTTGCAATCATGACATGTTCTTGCATCATGCCCTGTGAACCCTATGGAAACCACAATATAAATCAGGATCATAATCTCAAGGCCTTTGGTTTGTTCCTTGTTGTGGTCCGAAACTATGATTATTGTTTGGTTATTGGTTGTTATAGTTAAAATTTTGGAACCCTTGCCCTTGGTTTTGGAATTGGTTGGGATACCGCTTGGGTATTGACTAGGGCTTGGGGTTGGTGTTTATCTTTGTTGTTGAGGTTGTTGTTGTTGTTGAGGATGATTAAAATCCACAAGCATTTATCGAGGGTGAGAAATTATTGTTTCTCTTATTATTTCCATTATTATTGTTGTTTTGTAGTACCTATACTGGTAGGATTAACAACATTAGGCTTTTTGGGTTGGTCAATCACACCGTTGGTCATGACTCCATGATTCTTATTAAGGATCTTTGGTCCTTGATTATTTTTGTGTTGTTGGAGTAACCAAAGATTATTTTGGTTGGGAGTGACTAACTTTCCATTTGCTCCATAAGTCTTATGACCCACTATCAATGGCTACTTGGTTGATTCGGAGAGCACCCTCTAGCACTTCTTCATAGCTCCTGAGTGGGAACTTTGAACTTCTTCCTTTGTCTCTCTATTGAGAGAGTGGAGGAACAAATCACAAAGTTCTGTCTGATCCATGTTTGGAGCACTTGTAGAGGAGTAGAGAACCTGTCGCCACCTCTGAATGAAGTGGGCTGTGGACTTGTTATGCTCTTGCTTGATATGAAGGAATTATCTGATCCTTGTTCTTAATAGTTTATTCATATCGAAAGCCTTAATGAACTCTGACACGAGTTGTTTAAAAGAGTGTATTGAAGCCTCTGGTATCTATAGTACTAGTCGAGAGTGATGCCTTTTAGCATCTTAGGGAAGATTTTGCAACAACCCCATCCCACGGGAGCAAGCTCTCGAATGGTTATTCCGTAAGCTTTGACATGAGCATTAGGATCACCCTCCCTTTAAACTTTGGAAGATCGGGCAAGGGTCTTGAGAGCATGACTGTCCGGATGGAAAAGTCTAGAGGCTCCTTTAGGTACTCAGAATAGGTTCCCATTGCATACGTTTCAACCATCGAAGATCCTTGTTGGGGAGGAAAAGGATGCATTAGTTGTTGAAATGGCATGGCGTAGACATTTTGTTGGGGCATATGGCATTCCTTGTGGATAACCATAAGGACCCGGATAGGTGTACGTATCTCCTTGTGGTGTCTTAGAGTACATGTGTATATAGGGGGTTGACCACTCTGATATGGGGTTGAAGGCGTGAATCAAGGAACATTGCATTTTTGAATGGTATAGCATTTGAGAACACACTTTCGGCTGGTGCGCTTGTTGTAGGTATCCATATGTGGCATGAGGAGGCATACCTAAAGTACCTATCCCTAGTTAATAAATCCCCAGGGTTTGGAGCACCCATATAATTTGAAGGATTCTTGCATTGTGGGTATTTTCCCATAGTTCAACGGATAATGAGAAGGTCTTGATTTCCCTGCGTATGAGTTTTGAGTATTTTGGTGAGCTCTAACTCTTTGACCTTGTCCACTAATGCGGAGATAACGTCTCTTGTTGGTGAAGTAGTGTTTTTTTAGGCGCCTATTATTTTGGAGGTTTTTGAGGAGTGTGGTATCCTACTATGAATTGCTCACTATATTGCCACCCCTCGTTGGATAATGTTTTCATTCATTGGAGGGTAGTATTATTATTTTGAAGTGGGACTTCACTATGTCCTTACAACCTATCATAAGTGTGGTTCATGTCTTGGAAGCGTTGTTCACTCTTAGCATATCGTGCTAAGTATTCCTCATCTAGATGGGAGATGGTCTGATTGCATACTAATGGGTTGTCGAAACAACACCCGAGGAGACGAACTGGCTTCCCTAGTGAGAGTCATATTGTTAGAACTTGACTGTTCATGAGGATATGTTTGCGTAAATTGATCAAGCTCCTCAATTCGCACGGAGGAACCAACATTGAAATCCTTGAAGGAGAGGATTTTGAGCATTTGATGATGATTTCCCACATTGAAAGCGAAGAAGATTGTTGTTGTCCGCCTGATGGATAACTATATATGTCATAACCCGGAATGGGTCGACCATATTCATCGAATCCCGACATATTCGAGGGGTATGAAAATACCACCGAATAAAGGGAAAATGGAAAGTGGAATGGAAAGTGGAAACGTTTAGAGACTAGCTCTTCACGTCGGGTTCACCAATTTTGTATGATAGAAAATCAACACGTGACCTTCTTCGCACCCGACCTCTTGAGGTCGTGCCAAGGTAAACTGGTGTAGAATGGAAATGATAATGAAAGTGATGGTGATGGTCAAGCTAATTGGGAAACCTTATATTCAACACACAATACTGGAATATGTGAATCTAAGGTGAAGAATGCTCTCCTAACCTAAAGGGGTGTGATGGTATGATCTGATATGATAGCTACTCGGAGACTCTAATCGATGTCTAGTTCTACCGAGATTCTATTGGTTGGTTGTGGAACACGTGAGAAGTAACCTACATGCGCTTTGTGTGGATTTCCAGACAAGGTCATGGAAGTAAATACAAGAGGTGTAGTGGAGCTCGCAGGGACTATGGGAGATTTTCGGTCTAGTCCAGAAAGTCTTAGCCTCATCGGCTGCTATGTTCAACAAGGAGAGTTGTGAAATAATATCGGGTGGAAGTGGTGAAGATATGAATACCAATGTGCATAAACCAGTGTCAATATCTAACTAGTTAACAGGCCCGTTGGGTTGTGGGACCTAGGGATCACAGCCAAAGACTTGTGGAGAGCCGAGGCCCTTGTATGGTCATGCATGTAATCAAATTTTATTGCGAAGAGCAGATCTAAAAGTCGTAGGCTTGATAAGCAGCGATGTTTAGCATATTTATTTGTTCTATTTTCTCGGCGTATGTCAATTTGTGTGTAACTAGCAAAGTACTCAAACTTAAACTTGTGTCGATA